>PVKV010002372.1:0-52838 GCA_004027835.1 Alouatta palliata
GTATACTTTACCAAATAATCTCCAGAATAGCTCGAACAATTCCTACCAACAGTATGTTATCATGCCCATCGGGTGGACTTCGTAACAAAGCAAATTCAACCACAAATCTATTAGATTCTCACACCTCAAAACTATCACATCAAAGAAGCAAGGAGACATATTACTGGTGAGGAAGCCAAATTCAAACTCTTAAAAAAAATCACTCAGCTTTAGATCAGTAAAATAATCAACAAAAATGCTTCCCACAAAAAGTCTACTGGGTTTTTCAAAAAATAAAGTCAAAAAGAGATAAAGAGAAAGTCAGGCTGGGCCCGTGGCTCACACCCAGCACTTTGGGAGGCCAAGGCAGGCAAATCACAAGGTCAGGAGTTTGAGATCAGCCTGGCCAACATGGTGAAACCCCGTCTCTACTAAAAATACAAAAAATTAGCCAGGCGTGGTGATGGGTGCCTGTAATCCCAGCTACTTGGGAGGTGGAGGCAGGAGGATCGCTTGAACCCGGGAGGCGGAGGTTGCAGTGAGCTGAGATTGCATCACTGCACTCCAGCTGGGCGACAGTACAAGACTCCATCTCAAAAAAAAAGAGAAAAGTCAGTACCAAATGACCAGAATTTTTTATTTGACTAAATTCTATTCATGTATGAGCAATAACAGTCTCCCCTGTTTATTTGACTTTGGCAATAAAAAAACAAGCAGCCTTGTACAGAACAGTAAAAATGCCAAGGACGAGGGCAGTCTACAGTTTCACTGTAGAATAAATATATATATATATATATTTTTTTTTTTTTAAAAGGCCTCTCTCCCTTTGGCCATATCAACTCTCAGTTCAGGCCATTAAATACAAATTTTCAAATTCACTTCTTCACTTCTCCAAGATCTTCAATGCTGTCATCGTCTACCTCTGGCCATTTTTCCTGAATGACATCAATTATGTCATCTGTAAAGTCTCCCTGAATGATAATTTCATCCTCCCCTGTTACTGAGGCACCACAGGAGAATTTCTGAGCAAAAAATCTTTGTGCTTCTTTAAGATCAATTTCAAAAGTTGCAAGGCCACACACTCTTGTCACATATTTCTTTTTTGCTCTGGGAATTTTGGCTATAGTAACCTTTTGTGGTACAGTCTTCTTTTTTTGTTTTATTTGACCCCTTCCACCTCTCTTCTGTTTTTTCTTCTCTTCTTCTTCCCCTGCTGTTCCTTGACCCTCACTAATTCCAGTTTCTTGTTTGGGTGAATTTTCTACAGTAAGTTTTGCAAATTCATTTGGAAAATTCTTCTCTAACCACTGTCTACATTTAGCAACATCAGGCATATATTCGCAGTACTCTGTTGGTAATGAACAGACTCCACAATAAAGGACTCGAAGTGGGTAATCGGCATCTAACTTGGCACTGTTCCTTGGGTCTCCTTTGCAATCAGCCCCGCTGGATTCAGAAATGTCAGCAGCCATTTCAAAAATCCAGGCGGCCGCACAGGCCCCGCCGGCTCCGCTCCCGCCGCTATCGCCAGCTAAAGCGACACATGCAACTCGCCTCCCCTAGCCAGGGCCGCCGGAGAGCGAACTCATCCATTTTTAAGGCTGCATAGTATTCCATGGTGTATATGTGCCACATTTTCTTTATCCAGTCTATCATTGATGGGCATTTTGGTTGGTTCCAAGTCTTTGCTATTGTGAATAGTGCCGAAATAAACATATGTGTGCATGTGTATTTACAATAGAATGATTTATAATCCTTGGGTATATACCCAGTAATGGGATTGCTGGGTCAAATGGTATTTCTATTTCTACCAGATCTTTATTTCTTTTTTTTTTTTTTTTTTTTTGGTTTTGTTTCTGTTTTGAGATGGAATCTTGCTGTTTCAACCAGGCTGGAGTACAGTGGCACTACCTCGGATCACTGCAACCTCCGCCTCCCAGGTTCAAGCAATCCTCCTGTCTCAGCCTCTGGAGTAGCTGGGATTACAGGCACCTGCCACCACACCTGGCTGATTTTGGTATTTTTAGTAGAGACGAGGTTTCACCACATTGGCTAGGCTGGTCTCAAACTCCTGACTTCAGGTGATCCACCCACCTTGGCCTCCCAAAGTGCTGGGATTACAGGCATGAGTCAACATGCCCGGCCCAGATGAACTCTTTAGAGATCAAGAACTGAGACTGGGCTCGGCGGCTCACACCTGTAATCCCAGCACTTTGGGAGGCCGAGGTGGATGGATCACTTGAGGTCAGGAGTTCAAGACCAGCCTGGCCAAAGTGGCAAAAACCCCATTTCTAATAAAAATACAAAAATTAGCCAGGTATGGTGGTGGGTGCCTGTAATTCCAGCTATTCAGGAGGCTGAGGCAGGAGATTCGCTTGAAACAGGAGGCAGAGTTTGCAGTGAGCCGAGATCACACCATTGCTCTCCAGCCTGGGTGACAAGAGTGAAACATCTCAAGAAAAACAAGAGACGAGACTCCTAGCAAGCCACAAGCAGGCATTGCCATATTTTGCCCATCTAAGCTGCAGCAGGGCCCAATTCCCTGAGGAAATTTTAGGACAGATCTGAGGTGGCTCCGTGGTCACCAGATGGTCACTGCCCCAATCTGGCTCACCATGGTCTGGAGATGGCCTGAGCTTCTCACACACACCTGGCCAATCTTTAGCTGGTTGGCCTAGAGCTCCCTCCTCGCCAGAGCCAAGGTAGAAGGAATTAAAGACTTTGCCCCACTGCTTGCCATTTCTGCCTCCTACAGCAGGCAGGAGGCACGTGGGGTCAGCCTGTTCTGTCCCTTCCCGGGAGGCCATGGAGACACATCATCTCAGGCTGTTCTCATAACAGCCACAGGAGATGGGCACTGATATACCCACTTTAGAGATGAGAAGTCTGAGGCTCAGGAAGCACAAGGAGGGCCTGGGTGGTGGAGGGACTCAGAACTGCGCCACTTGCCCTATGCCACCTCCAAGGTCTCTTCCCTGCCTGTGTCTCTCCCTGAGTTAGGCCCGTCGGGCTGGGACAGGGCAGCTTGGAAACACAACATGATCAAGGAACAGCATGGACAGTTGGAAAGAGCTCTTGGCCAGAGGGCTAGGAGACCTGGGCCTAGGTTCCAAGTGTGGGTGACCTTGGGCCAGCCCCCCCCATCTTCAGCCTCCTCTGAGGTCTTCTCCAGCACCATTCACCTGAAGCTCGGGCCGCTGACAACGACCCCTGCTCTGCCAGCCTTGCTTAATAAGGCTGGGGGCAAATCCAGTGAGGTTCTGGCAAATTGTGAAGTGCAGTGCACCCGGGGAGGGTGATTTTTGGCAAAGATGATGGAATGGAAGATGGCGGAATTGTGGGAAAAGCCTTGAGCTGGGAATCCCACCTCTGCCTCACCGGGAAAATCAAGAGACCTCTCTAGGCCTCCCCACCTGTCCATTTCAGAGCCTCAGCTCCCTTGATCTCAAGCATCTGCCACCAACCAGATACTGGATCTTTCCTTTATACCTCAGTACAGGTCTTTTTTTTTTTTTTTTTTTTTTTTTAAGAGATGGGGGTCTATCTCTGTCACTTAGGCTGGAGTACAGTGGCGAATCATACCTCACTGCAGCCTCGGTCTCCTGGACTCAAGCAATATCCTCCTGCGTCAGTCTCCTGCCACTGTGCCGAGCTAGTTCAGCTCCTTGAGAGAGGAGTTTGATTGGCTCAGCTCATCTTTTTCAGCCAGTCCACACAGGTCAGAAGTCACAGTCAGTCCGGGTCCCCTTGGAGCAGTGTTTACTGTCACAGCCAACAGGGTCAGGGTCACAGCGTCCTGGCTACCTTGGCCCAGGGCCCCTGCACACCCCTCCTCACACCCACACTGCAAAGAAAATTACCCTTGGGCTGGGCGCGCCTCTAATCTCAGCACTTCGGAGGCTGAGGCAGACAGATCACCTGAGGTTGGGAGTTCGTGACCAGCATGACCAACATGGAGAAACCTCGTCTACTAAAAACACAATCTCGGCTCACTGCAGCCTTTCTGCCTCCTGGGTTCAAGCGATTCTCCTGCCTCAGCCTCCCAAGTAGCTGAGATTACAGGCATGTCCCACTACTCCCAGCTATTTTTTTTTTTAAGTAGTTTCACTCTGTCACCCAGGCTGGAGTGCAGTGGTGCGATCTCAGCTCACCGCAACCTCCGCCTCCTGGGTTCAAGCAATTCTCCTGCCTCAGCCTCCTGAGTAGCTGGGACTACAGGCATGTGCCACCACACGCGGCTAATTTTTGTATTTTTAGTACAGATGGGGTTTCTCCATGTTGGCAGGCTGGTCTTGAACTCCTGACCTCCAGTGTTCCGCCCACCTCAGCCTCCCAAAGTGCTGGAATTACAGGCGTGAGCCACTGCACCCGCGGCAAAACTCCTACTGAGGGAAATCCAGTTATATCCAGTAAAGTTATATATGCATTTATCATCTGACCCAGCAATTACACATCTAGAACTTTATCCCAAAGATAGACGTGTAAAAATACAAAATAACATGCAAAACGTTATTCATCACAGCATTATTTATGACGGCCAGAAAAACTGGAAATAATCGATATGTCTATCAATAAGAACCTGTTTTAATAAGCTATGACATATCAGATCAGTGGAGTGCTTTGAAGGTATAAAAAGGACACAGGAGATTGCTGTACCCTGATATGGATCGTCAAGTGAAAAAAGGAAGTTAAGGAACACTATATATACTTCCTTTTGTGTAAGAAAAGGAGGAGTATACTCTGTTTAATTGTATCGTTAAAAAGAAACCATAGAAATTATCATTAAAGTGCACCAAACTTAAGTGCCTGCTAATGTGATGCAATATCACGTAATTTTTGAAAAAAATTGAACTAGAATCTAAGAAAGCTTGTAGATACAGCTTCCAGCCTAAAATAAATATGGGAGAAGGATGCACACGTTAATGAGAAAGCACACTGAGGAAGCAAACCCAGAAGGTGGGACAGCAGTAGGAAAATAAAAAAACGAATCCACATAACAAACCAATGGCACAAGAGAGAAGGGAGAGTCTATTCTAGAGTAACAAAGACATGAAGTCTTTATTTTTATTTTATTTTATTTTATTTTATTGAGACAGAGTCTCACGCTGTCACCCAGGCTGGAGTACGGTGGTGCAATCCCGGCTCACTGCAACCTCCGCCTCCCGGGTTCAAGCAATTCTCTGCCTCAGCTTCCTGAGTAGCGGAGATTATAGGCGTGTGTCACCATGCCTGACTAATTTTTGTATTTTTTAGTAGAGACGGGGTTTCACCATCTTGGCCAGGCTGGTCTTGAACTCCTGACCTCGTGATCCACCCGCCTCGGCCTCCCAAACTGCTGGGATTACAGGCGTCGTGAGCCACCACACCCAGCTTAGACTTAAGTCTTTTTTTTTTTTTTTTTTTTAAGACGGGGTTTCACCATGTTGGTCAGGCTGGTCTTGAACTCCCGACGTCAGGTGATCCACCCGCCTTGGCCTCCAAAGTGCTTGGATTACAGGCGTGAGCCACCACGCCCAGCCTAGACTTAAGTCTTAAGAGGCGTTAACAACCAAATACAATGCTGGACAACCCAACTGTAGAAAAGACATTTTGAGAGAATCAAGGAAACTGACTACAGACTGACTACTGAATAAGGCTGTTCTGCCAAAACGCAATTACAAGGGAGACGGAATGTGCGCGTGGGAAGCCCAGGCCCCCTTCCCCACTGTGAGGAGCCACAACGACCCTCCGCTGCCGCTCAGCCCCTGGCTTGACTTCCCGAGCAAGCGCCGCGGGACGGCGCAGACGCAGTGGCTCCGCCTTCCCACCAATCTCGACCCTCGCCGCGTTCCGTTCGTGCGTGGAGCAGTCGGGACGGGTGGTGAGGCCGCCGGTCCGGCAGGGACTGCGGCGCTGCAAGCGGCGGGCCAGCGACGGCGTGAATGGCGGATTCGCAGCTGTTCTGCGTGGCGGAGGAGCGCAGCGGACACTGCGCCGTGGTGGACGGAAACTTCCTCTACGTGTGGGGGGGCTACGTGGTAAGGGGAAGAGGCGGGACGGGAAGAACGCGCGCCGGGAGCCACTCGGCCCGAGCGGACGCAGCGCCCGCCCACACCCACTCCCGAGGCCGCGGCTCGGGCCTGGCGCGCCAGGCGCCTGCAGTCCCCCCGCCCCTCCGCCGGCCGCCGCCCCCACAGTCGCATCAGGGCTTGACGTTGTCCCCGTGGCTTCCACTGTTAAAGCCTCAGACCAGGCTCTGGGCACGTTTCCACTCCGCTCCCCTCCCCCAGCAGTCCAGTAACCCCCGGTTTGCCCAATACAGAGGCAGTTACACCGCGATTAATTATCGTGCTTAAAGCCAGACGCAGATTTAGAAGGACCCGAGGACGCCGTGCCGTATCATTTGGTATATGTTTCCTTATTCCCACGGCGCGATTCGAAATAAATACCGAAATCACTGAAGCGTTTAAATATTTTTAAGCTATTTTAATGGCTTTTTAAAAAACTAATGACTAGTTATGAATTTTTTTTTCAAGTCTCAGACCCATATTAGCAGTAATATGCTAAGGAATATTATGCTTTAAAATTCTATTACAATGGAGGTTTGAACCGGTGTGTGTTGTGTTTCCATAATCACAGGATTATAGAAGCAAGAATTGTAAAGCTGGAAAACAGGAATACTATATGCCAACCCTCTTAGTTTACAGGGTTTTTTGTTTGTTTGTTTTTGGGACGGAGACTACCTCTGTCGCCCAGGCTGGAGTACAGTGTGGAGATCTCTGCTCACTACAACCTCCGCCTCCCAGGTTCAAGCAATTCTCCTGCCTCAGCCTCCCGAGTAGCTGGGATTACAGGCACACACCACCATGCCCAATTAAGTTTTTTGTGTTTTTAGTAGAGGTGGGTTTTTGCCATGTTGACTAGGCTGGTCTCAAACTCCTGACTTTGTGATCCACACTCCTTGCCTTCCCAAAGTGCTGGGATTACAGACGTGAGCCATCACGCCCGGCCTCGGATTTTTTTATTTTTTAAGCCATCTGGAAGTTCTCATAGAACCTACATCTGTCTGTCTACCATTGCATGACAGACCTGTGATGTGGCTGCATCACACTGAAAAGACCAATATACAGACATACCTTGAAGGTATTGCGGGTTCTGGATTCTGTTCTAGACCACTGCAATAAAGTGAGGTCATACAAATATTTTGGTTCCTCAGTGTATAGAAAAGTCATGTTTACACTGTAGTGTGTTAAGTGTGCAATAGTATTATGTGTAAAAAAAAAAAAAGTACATACCTGGCTGGGCGCCATGACTCACACCTGTAATCCCAACACTTTGGGAGGCTGAGGCGGGTAGATTACCTAAGGTCAGGAGTTCGAGACCAGTCTGGCCAACATAGTGAAACCCTGTCTCTACTAAAAATACAAAAATGAGCTGGGCATGGTGGCAGACGTCTGTAATCCCAGCTACTCGGCGGGCTGAGGCAGGAGAATCGCTAGGACCTGGAAGGCCAAGGTTGCAGTGAGCCAAGGTCCTGCCATTGCACTCCAGACTGGGCGACAGCGAGACTCTGTCTCAAAAAAAAAAAGAAAAGAAAAAGTACATACCTGATTTCAAAATTATTGCTAAAAAATGCTAAGGATCATCTGAGCCTTGAGTGAGTTGTCTTCTTTTTGCTCGTGGAGGATGTTCCTCCGTGTAGATGGCTACTGACTGATTAGGGTGGTTGTTGCTGAAGATTGGAGTGGCTGTGGCAATTTCTTAAAATAAGACAAAGTTTCCCACATCGATTGAGTCTTCACAAAATATTTCTCTGTAGTATGCAATGCAGTTTGATAGCCTTTTTTTTTTTTTTTGCGACGGTGTCTTGCTTGTTGCCCAGGCTGGAGTGCAGTGGCACAATCTCGGCTCACTGCAGCTTCCACCTCCAGGGTTCAAGCGATTCTCCTGCCTCACCCTCTCCAGTAGCTGGGATTACAGGCATGCCCAACCACGCCCAGCTAATTTTTGTATTTTTAGTAGAGACGGGGTTTCACCATGTTGGCCAGGATGGTCTCGATCTCTTGACTTCATGATCTGCCCGCCTCAGCCTCCCACGCCAGCTGGAATTGCTGGCGTGAGCCACCACACCTGACCTTTTCTTTTTGAGATGGAGTCTCTAAATCGCCTGGGCTGGTGTGGCGCCATCTCGGCTCATTGCAACCTCCGCCTTCCGGGCTCAAGCCATTCTCCTGTGTCAGCCTCCCAAGAAGCTGGGATTATAGGCATGCACCACTACACCCGGCTAATTTTTGTATGTTTAGTAGAGACAAGGATTCACCATGTCTGCCAGGCTGGTCAAAATCCTAACCTTAGGTGATCTGCCCACCTGGGCCTCCCAAAGTGCTGGGATTACAGGAGTGAGCCACCACTCAGGGCCTATGTGTCAATTTTTTACATCTCTTTTTAATCTTGAAAATTGGGTAACTGTTGGCTGACTCCCTTTTCAGCCTCAGCCCACCTGCACTCAGGTGGGAAAAAAAATTGTGTAATTGATAAGATCACAGTTCTTCAGGTGGCAGTTAGTACATTGAAATACTTCTTTTCCTATTGTTTATTAATCCAGTCAGTAGAGGTGCTGTAAGAACCACTCTGGAAAATACAACACAGATTTAGATTCTGAGTCTACTACTTTTTTAAAACCTAGGGATTATCAGCAGTCAAGAAGCGTCTAAGGCATAAGTGGAAGGAAAGGGAGAGTACGAGGCAAAAAAGAAGTCTTGTGGATAGTATAGACTTTAAGAAAAAAAAAAGAAGACATGGCATATCATGAGAAAAAGTAGAATTCTACTAACAATTACCTTATTGCAGTCCTAAGCAGAAGATAGTTAAAAGGCTCTGGAATCTGGTGTAATTACTCAGTAGTTAAGTATAATGATTGTATGATTCCACATTATATATTCCAGTCACTATTTTCCACCTCATTGACACAATGTATTAAAATTGACAAATATGTCCTAAAGCTCACTGATAATCTGTCTAAATTACTAATTGTTCTATTGTCAAACGTATTCTAAAGGCCGTTATGTTAATATCTGAATATAGCCCCCCCTACAGAGGTAAGAGTGATAATACCAAAAAAAGTAGTCGATTCTAATTGGTGTCAGAATATTATTTTGCTCCTCGTTCTGTATCCTTTCCACATTACAGAAAATCACACAGAATTTGGTAATACTGCAAGGAATGTTAAAAGTTGTGAATAACTTTTCCAAATATGGCGGGGAAGAACTCAGTGTCTTGGAAAGTTTGCAGATAGTTTGGTTTTCCTCTTATGGCCTTAATCAACTGAACAGTTTTATTTCTGTAATACAACTGATATTAATACATTTTACTCTGAACCTTTTCTTTCTTTTTTTATTTATTTAATTTTTTTTTGAGACGGAGTCTTGCTCTGTCACCCAAGCTGGAGTGCAGTGGTGCGATCTTGGCTCACTGCAACCTCTACCTCCCGGGTTTAAGTGATTTTTCTGCCTCAACCTCCCGAATAGCTGGGACTACAGGTGCACACCACCACACCCGGCTAATTTTTTTGTATTTTTAGTAGAGACCAGGTTTCACCGTGTTAGCTAGGATGGTCTCAATCTCCTGACTTCGTGATTTGCCCACCTTGGCCTTGATGATTTCTAAACACGGGAAAATGAGAAGGCATATGGCAAATGAGAAAATATTTGTAACCAAGGCTGGGCGCAGTGGCTCTCGCCTGTTATCCCAGCACTTTGGGAGGCTGAGGCAGGCAGATCACCTGAAGTCAGGAGCTCGAGATCAGCCTGACCAATACAATGAAATCCTGTCTCTACTAAAAATACAAAAATTAGCCAGGCATGGTGGCATGTGCCCGCAGTCTCAGCTGCTCGGGAGGCTGAGGCATGAGAATTGCTTGAGCCCAGGAGGCAGAGGTTGCAGTAAGCCGAGGTTGTGCCATTGCACTCCAGCCTGGGCAACAAGAGTGAAACGCCATCTCAAAACAAAACAAAACAAAACAAAAAAAACTTTGTAGCCCTGCAATGAAGACAAAGGTCCTATAAAAGATAAAGATAATATCCCCATTGAAAAATGAGCAATGGATAAGTACAATTTACAGAACAAATACAAGTATCATACAAATCAAAGAAACCCAGGTAAAAATTTCAGTGAAGTTTTTCTTTTCCAATTTGCAAAGATTAAAAAGAATTTTGGGCAAGAGTGTGGAGAAATGAATTACTAGTACACTGGTAATAGGAGTACAAGTGTATGTAACCTTTTTGAGGAGAAATTTAGCAATGTGTATCAAAAGTGTAGTACGTGTTTTCTCTTTAACCTAATAGTTCCACTTTGTATGTTCATAAGTGATCCTATTTGTCATCTGTGTCATGTTGAGGACATTTATCATTGTTTTTTTTTTTTTTTTTTTGAGACAGAGTCTTGCTCTGTCACCAGGTGCCAGGCTAGAGTGCAGTGGTGTGATCTCGGCTCACTTCAACTTCTGCCTCCCGGCTTAAAGCAATTCTCCTGCCTCAGCCTCCTTAGTAGCTGGAACTACAGGCACATGCCACCATGCCCAGCTGATTTTTGTATTTTAGTAGAGGTGGGGTTTCACCATGTTGGCCAGGATGGTCTCGATCTCTTGACCTCGTGATCCACCCACCTCGGCCTCCCAAAGTGCTGGGATTACTGGCGTGAGCCACCGTGTCTGGCCATCATTCTTTTTAAATGACCAGAATATAAACCTCCTTTCTCTATTTGTGGTATTCCCCTAATGAGTGAATATTGTCAAGGTATTTATTCTAGTTGTCTCCTACTTATCGTCATAAAATTTAAGATATATAGCTGTTCTTTATTTTACCCTCAATGTCTAGAATTGGTTATAACTCATAGTAGGTACCCAATAAAAAGACTTGAAAGTCAGGTACTAACTTTTCCTGCCTCACTTGCAGGTAGGTTGTGGGCAAGTGGCTAGGACTCCGTTAGTTAGATGAATCTGTGCTAGATTCAGACATGGGAATAAAGATATAAAAACAACAGGACCTGTAGAAGATTCTTAGCCTGCGATATAGTTTAGGAATATCAAGGTCCCTTGCATAAAAGGCAGCAGTGTGGTGTTCGCCAGTGATCACAGACCTGTTCTCTTGACATGGTGTCACATCTGGATCTTTCTTACATAGATCAGAGGCTGGTTCTTCAGCCTCGCTGATGATTCTGTGAGCTGCTTAATATTCATTTCTTAAAATTTTATTTACTTAATTTTTGAATTTGAAATATATATACAAAAGACTGTATAAAATAAGTGTTATTTAAATGTAAACATCTGTTTATTTTCCAGATCAAGAAATAAACAACAATACCTTAGAAACTTACTGTTTATCTTGCATTGATTGCCTTGCTCCCACCACCCCCACTCCCGCAGGTTACCACTATTGTAAATTTCTTTTCTTTTTTTTTTTTGAGATGGAGTCTCGCTCTGTTGCCCAGACTGTAGTGCAGTGGCATGATCTCGGCTTACTGCAGCCTCTGCTTCGAGTGGCTGGGACTACAGGTGCGTCCCACAACGGCCAGCTAATTTTTGTATTTTTAGTAAAGGCGGAGTTTCTCCATGTTGATCAGGCTGGTCTGGAACTCCTGACCTCAGGTGATCTGCCCACATCAGTCTCCCAAAGTGCTGGGATTACAGGCATGAGCCACTGTACCAGGCCTATTATAAGCATTCTTACAACATTTTTCCTTTCAGAAGAGGGGCATGTACATTCAGAAGGACATGTACATTCCCTAGGGTATCTACCAAGGAATGAAATGTTGGGTCATTTAATATGCACATCTTCAAAATTACTTGGAAATATCAGACTGTTACTGAAATATTTGTATCAATTTACACTCCCACCAGCCGTTTCCTTGCTGCATATCCTTGAGAACACTTTAGGTACCATCTGGCCTTTTTTGCCAGTCCAGTGACTATGACATGATAGTTCATTGTGGTTTTTGTTTTTATTTTCCTGGTTTACTGATAAAATTGAGTGTCTTTTTGTAACTTTGTAGACTATTTGTGTTTTTTCTTCTGTAAAAATGCTAGCTCATGTCTTCTCATTTTTCTGTTGGGTATCTGTTTTTTGATTTTTTTTTTTTTTTACTAATTTATACAAGTTTTAAAATATATAGTTGTGTGAGTTAAATATATGTTCAGTTTATAGCTTGTCTTTTTATTTCTTTCTGTTTGTTTTTTTTTGAGACAGAATCTCACTTTGTCACCCAGGCTGCAATGCAGTGGTGTGATCTGAGCTCACTCCAACCTGTACATCCCAGGGTTAAGCATTTCTCCTGCCTCAGCCTCCTGAGTAGCTGGTATTATAGGCACACACCACCACACCAGCTAATTTTTTTGTATTTTTAGTAGAGATGGGGTTTCACTATGTTGGCCACTCTGGTCTCGAGCTCCTGGCCTCGTGATATGCCCTCCTCGGCCTCCCAAAGTGCTGGGATTATAGGCGCAAGCCACTGCGCCCGGCCAGGGGCAATTATTTTGATTTTTAGATCTCACAAATAAGTAAGAACATGTGATGTTTGTCTTTCTATGTCTGGCTTATTTCACTTAGCTAATGACCTCCAATTCCATCCATGCTGTTGCAAATAACAGGATCTCATTCTTTTTTATGGCTGAATAGTACTCCATTGTGTACGAGTACCACATTTTCTTTATCCATTCATGTATTGATGGACACAAGTTGCGCCAAATTTTGGGTATTGTGAACAGTGCTGCCGCAAACATGCGAGTGCAGACATCTCTGCGATACACTGATTCACTTTCTTTTGAATATATACGTAGCAGGGGTGTGCTGGATCATATGGTAGCTCTATTGTTAGTTTTTTAAGGAACTGCCAAACTGTTCTCCATAGTAGTTGTACTAATTTACATTCCCACCACCAAAGTATATGAGGGTTCCCTTTTCTTCACTTCCTTGACAGCATTTGTTCCTGCCTTTCTTTTGGATAAAAGCCATTTTAGGCCAGGCGCGGTGGCTCATGCCTGTAATCCCAGCACTTTAGGAGGCCAAAGCAGGCGGATCACGAGATCAAGAGATCCAGACCGTCTTGACCATCATGGTGAAACCCCGTCTCTACTAAAAAATAAACAAATTAGCTGGGCATGGTGGTGCACACTTGTAGTCCCAGCTACTTGAGAGGCTGAGGCGGAAGAATCACTTGAACCAGGAGGCGGAGGTTGCAGTGTGAGCCGAGATTGCACCAATGCACCCCAGCCTGGTGTCAGAGTAAGACTCCTCTGAAAAAAAAAAAAAAAAAAAGGTATTTTAACTGAAGTGAGATGATATCTCATTGTAGTTTTGATTTGATTTATTTGATGATCCTTGATGTTGGGCATCTTTTTATGTGCCATTCATATGTCTTCTTTTGAGAAGTACGTATACAAGTCTTTTGCTCATTTTTTTCTTTTTTCTTTTTTTTTTAATATATATATACTTTTTATTGCATTTTAGGTTTGGGGGTACATGTGAAGAACATGCAAGATTGTTACATAGGTACACACATGGCTCTTTTTTCTTTTTAAATCTACTTGACAAGCGATTTTGGGAGATTTTGTCCATTTTTTAATCAGATTGTTAGTTTTTTTCCTGTAGAGTCGTTTGAGCCCCTTGTATATTCTAGTTACTAATCCCCTGTCAGATGGGTAGTTTGCAAATATTTTTTCCCATTCTGTGTGTTGTCACTTCATTTTGTTGGCTGTTCCCTTCACTGTGCAGAAGCATTTAAACTTGATGTAATCCCATTTATCTATTTTTGCTTTGATGGCCTGTGCCTATGGGGTATTATTCCATAAATTTTTGCCCAGACCAGTGTCCTAGAGAGTTTTCTCAATATTTTCTTGTAGTAGTTTCATAGTTTGAAGTCTTAGATTTAAGTCTTTAATCCATTTTTATTTGATTTTTGTGTATGGTGAAAGATAGGACCCTAGTTTCATTCTTTTGCGTTTGAATATCCAGTTTTCCCAGTGCCTTCTATTGAAAAGACTTAGACATAGTGTAAGTTTAATTTCCTTGGAATTAATACAGTGGTTTTCTATTTTTACCTGAGAGAGAGAGAGAGAGACAGATAAAGATGTGGTCAAGATACTTTTTTTTTTTTTTTTAGAAACAGGGTCTGGCTCTGTCGCCCAGGCTGGAGTGCAGTGGTACTATCGTAGCTCACTGCAACCTCAAACTCCTGAGCTCAAGTGATCCTCCCACCTTAGCCTCCTGAGTAGCTAGGATTACAGGCATGTGCCACCAGGCCTAGCTAAGTTTTGGGGTTGTTTTTGTAGAGACAGGGCCTGGCTGTGTTGCCCAGGCTGGTCTTGAACTCCTGGATTCAAGAGATGCTCCTGCCTCGGCCTCACAAAGTGCTGGGATTGTAGGAATGAGCCACTACACCCAGCCTGTTTTTAAATTTAAATAACATACAATGAGAAATAGCTAAATCTACTTAGCATGTTAATAACTTACGTAATATATAGTTTTACAATTTTTTTTTTTTTAAGATAGAGTCTCACTCTGTTGCCAGGCTAGAGTGCAGTAGCACGATCTTGGCTCACTGCAACCTCTGCCTCCCAGGTTCAAGTAATTCTCCTGCCTCAGCCTCCCAAGCAGCTGCAGTTAGAGGTACATGCCACCATGCCCAGCTAATTTTTGTATTTTTAGTAGGGATAGGGTTTCACTGCTTTGGTCAGGCTGGTCTTGAACTCCTGACCTTGTGATTCACCCACCTAAGCCTCCCAAAGTGCTGAGATTACAGGCGTGAGCCACCATGCCCGACCAGTTTTAGAAATTCTTAAAAGTGCTATTTTAAAACTCTAGCTCTTTTTTTTTTTTTTTTTTTTTTTTTTTGAGACAGAGTCTCACTCTGTCACCTAGGCTGGAGTGCGGGGGCGCAGTCTCGGCTCACCGCAACCTCTGCCTCCTGGGTTTAAGTGATTCTCCTGCCTCAGCCTCCTGAGTAGCTGGGACTACGGGCACCCTCCACCATGCCTGGCTAATTTTTGTATTTTTAGTAGAGACAAGCTTTCACTATGTTGGCCAGACTGGTCTTGAACTCCTGACCTTGTGATCTGCTCTCCTTGGCTTCCCAAAGTACTGGGTTTACAGGCATGATTCACCGTGCCAGGCCAAAACTCTAGTTTTTTTTTGTTTTTTTTTTTTTTTTTTAACATGAATTCTTGCTCTTTTGCCCAGGCTGGAGTGCCATGGCACAATCTCAGCTCACTGCAATCTCTGCCTCCCAGGTTCAAGCGATTCTCCTGCCTCAGCCTTCCAAGTAGCTGGACTTGTAGGTGTGTGCCACCATGCTTGGCTAGTTATTTTGTATTTTTAGTAGAGGTGGAGTTTTACCATGTTAATCTCAAACTCCTAACCTCAGGTGATCCACCTGCCTCAACCTCCCAAAGTGCTGGGATTACAGGGGTGAGCCACGGTGCCTGGCCGGTATTTTTGAATTATTACATAGATTCTGAGAAATGTCACAGATTTGTGTAAACATTTGTTTTACCCCAAGTTTTTTAAGCTCAAAATAAAAGTCTTATTTTTCTTTTCATCATGAATGTCAGAATGTGCTATTCTATTTGTGATCAGCTTCTTTAGAGATTATTCAAGTTCAGAGTTACCATTTTGACTAGTTAAATGTACTATGATCCTTATATTCTAGATTTAATGAACACCTAACATTATGCTTTGCATATAGTAGGCACTCCAAAAAACATGTTCAGTGAATTAAAGTATCTGAGATATCTTAATAAGGTATTTAATTATATCTTTGAAAAAAATTCTTCCATTAATACTTTCCTGTCACTCAAAATGTATTACCCTTTTTTGGATGATTCTTTTATTCTTGGCTTTATAGTCTTTAATATTCTGCTGTAAATCTTATTGTTTTGCTATTTTCTCTTATATAAAGACCCTTTTACAGGTTTAATTGCCATAAGTATTTTATTGAGACTCATATACTTGCTAGGTTTTATTTTGATCATTTATTGTTTTCCCACTTTCTCTTAGAAAATCTTTCTTTCATTTTCTTTTGATATATTCTATTTTATATTAAAAAAATCTTTAAGCCTTTTGTGTTTTACAGTATTTTAATAACCATTTTTCTCATCCCGAGAAGCTGTGTAACTGTTTGCTATGTAATTGATAAACATAATTTTATGTATTCTGTATTTTTAGTCTATTGAAGACAATGAAGTGTATTTGCCTAATGATGAAATTTGGACCTATGATATTGATAGTGGGTTGTGGTAAGTAATTTTAAATTGCAGACTGTCTGGTCTTAGTATCTATTATAAATGTTTCTGTAGACTGTAAGGAATTTGAGACCATACTTCCAACATACTGCAGCATTTTTGAAGTCTCCCTTTTCTTTCAGTGCTTTTATTCTCTGGCTTGTTCATTCCCCTCTTGTCTTTCCCACTCCATTTTTTTGTCTTTTCTCTCAAGACCATTGTCGTCTCTGAAGATTTTGTTTTATTCTGCAGATTCGCAGTTCTAGTGACATGTGAAATTTTTGTGATTTTGTTTTCCTAGCAGGTTGAAAAGTTTTTACCCTGGATCTTCTTAGAGTTTTTATGTTATTGGCCACTATTACATTGTAATTGTAATTGACAGTGACAATTTTCACTGACAAAAGTACTCATGGAGTTTAAAGAGAATTTTAATTTGCCTTTCTGGAAAGTTATGGGATTCCATGTTATTTTTGCTGCAGGAGAATGCACCTCATGGAAGGAGAACTCCCAGCCTCCATGTCAGGAAGCTGTGGTGCTTGCATTAATGGAAAGCTGTACATTTTTGGAGGATATGATGACAAAGGATACAGCAATCGAGTAATAATTTCTTTAATTCAAGAGTGCAGCAAAATGTAATATTTAATGTATCATTTCTTTTCACAAGTTACAAATATTTTACAAAGAAGTTGCATAGAAAACCTTAAACTTGTAATTAAAGGTTTTAAAGCTAGACTGAAAATGCAGCAGTCCTATTCTTCTCTTCTTCTGTGTCTTTCTGCTTCAGAATTAACTGCATATTTAATTGATATTCATAGGACAAGAACAGGATGGAAAAAACTCATTTCAATATATTTTATATATCATTTTTACTCCTAAAACAGTCTCATATTTATTCTACAATTTTTAATTTTTAATAAGTAACTGGCTTACCTATTAAAAAGAAAAAAGTAATCTTGGGTCACATTTCCTCTGGTACAGATTTAATTTTTAAATGCCCTGTCTGCTAATAGTGTTCTCATCTTTTAAAGCTTTATTTTGTTAATTTACGAACAAGAGATGGAACCTACATTTGGGAAAAAATCACCAACTTTGAAGGACAGCCACCTACACCGCGTGATAAGCTTTCCTGCTGGGTATATACAGACAGGTAATGCAGCAGGTGCACTTAATGCATTATGTCTACCTAAGCAAAGATAATAGCTTTTGGCTAAAATACGGAAAACTTAAAAGTATGAGTTTTTTCAAGATAGCAGTTGGTTTTCTAAATAATCAATATGTCTGTGGATATTGCCCGTTTTATTTCTTCCTTTCTAATCTTTAAACTTTTTGCTGCCTTATTGCACTGGGTAGGGCCTTGAGTAAATCCAGTGCTTATATTTATACTTTCATGTATTACTCTTTCTTTTTCTCTGAACAGTATTTATCGTTTCCCTATTCTGAGCGTCAATAAAACTAGATGGTAACCTCTTCATCCCTCTCTCCCTCCCATTCCTTCAATGCCAGTTTTTGTGAGTCACGTTTTTAATCCTTCTGTTCCATTTTTGGTTGAAGGGAAATTTCAATTATGAATATTTTAGTACTCCTCTCCCTGTTTA
Source organism: Alouatta palliata (assembly GCA_004027835.1). Classification (NCBI taxonomy): domain Eukaryota; kingdom Metazoa; phylum Chordata; class Mammalia; order Primates; family Atelidae; genus Alouatta; species Alouatta palliata. The sequence continues at coordinate 17,824 of PVKV010002372.1, forward strand.
TCATTTCTTGCTAAATCTTTTTAACTATTTTTTGTGGCTTTTCATATTTTTATTCTTTATGTCCTTTACCGTATTTTCTGTGATAACTCTCTTTGCTATTTGTAACATTGTCTTTATTTCTGAAATGAGTTTTTCTCCCCTTTTATTTTTTTTCCTAATTGTTTTTTTTTTGAGACAGAGTTTCGCTCTTGTTACCCAGGCTGGAGTGCAATGGCGCGATCTCGGCCCACCACAACCTCTGCCTCCTGGGTTCCAGCAATTCTCCTGTCTTAGTCCCCCAAGTAGCTGGGACTACAGGCACGCGCCACCATGCCCAGCTAATTTTTGTATTTTTAGTAGAGACAGGGTTTCACCATGTTGACCAGGATGGTCTCGATCTCTTGACCTCGTGATCCACCCGCCTCGGCCTCCCAAAGTGCTGGGATTACAGGCGTGAGCCATTGCGCCCGGCCTCCTAATTTTTTTTTTAAGATGGAATCTTGCTCTGTCACCCAGGCTGGAGTGCAATGGCACCATCTGGGCTCTGTGCAAGCTCTACCTCCCAGGCTCAAGCGATTCTCCTGCCTCAGCCTCCCAAATAGCTGGGATTACAGGCGCCTGCCACCATGCCTGGCTAATTTTTGTATTTTTAGTAGAGATGGGGCTCTGCCATGTTGGCTAGGCTGGTCTCGAACTTCTGACTTTGTGATCCACCTGCCTCAGCCTCCCAAAGTGCTGGGATTACTGGCATGAGCAACCATGCCCAGCCTTCTTTCCTAATTTCTAACAATTCTGTTTCAGCTCTTCATATTTTCTGGCCATCAGCTCTGTTATTTGAGTTGTTTTATTTTTGTTTTAATGGTTTTGCTAATTACTTTGTTAAATTTTATTTGTGTTTTAAAATATCATTCAGTATTCACTTTCCAGTTTTCAGATTTGCTTGTTTGTCTCTTAAATGTTTTTAAACAATTTGTTCAGTAGAGGACTAAGTAAGGTCTATACGTTGTAATTGATTGATATGTCTTTTTTTTTTTTTTTTTTCCCTGAGATGAGCCTCGCTCTGTTGCTCAGGCTGGAGTGCAGTGGCATGATGTCAGCTCACTCCAACCTACGCCTCCCAGGTTCAAGCAATTCTTCTGTCTCAGCCTCCCTAGTAGCTGGGACTACAGGGTTGTGCCACCACACTCAGCTCATTTTTTGTATTTTTAGTAGAAAAGGGTTTCACTGTGTTAGCCAGGATGATCTCCATGTCCTGACTTCACGATCCCCCCACCTCAGCCTCTCAAAGTGCTGGGATTACAGGTGTGAGCCACTACGCCTGACTGATACGTCTTTTAAGTTGCTTTCATTCTAAAGATTTCTTTTTGGTCTTTTTTATTTTGTTTTTGAAATTTATTTGATAAACTATGTCATATGGCTATAGGATCCCAGTAGTCTGCACTGTGTTGATTATATCTCTGTGATATTTAACATGTTAATCTACACCTTCTATTTTCTGTAAATTGGTACTTAGATCTGGAAACTTAATCAAATTCATGTTCTTTTGTTGGTTGTTGGTTTGGGAGTGAATAAAAGTACTTTACAGTTAATTATTTTTAGGCATTAGTAGGCACATAACGTTTGGTTGTCTCTGTATGTTAGCAAGCACTGATGATTGTTGCCTAGATCAATTTTCGTACAAGAAGATGCAAAGTGATGATATTCTATTATTTGTTCCTAATTTGTTAGTGGAATACTTCTATAAAAATTAACTTTCCTGAACTGTTTGTTAATCCTAAGACACCATTTGTATAGGAAAATCAGGAAAAATGCTTGATTCTTCCCCCTTTTGGATTAGTGTTCAACAGTTGAGTCATTTCTCTAGCATCCGTCAAGGTGGTCAGTAAGGTTTTAAATTATCATTTTAGAATCATGGATTTGAAATATTTGATGTCAGCCTGGCATAGTGGCTCTTGCCTGTAATCCCAGCATTTGGGGAGGTCAGGAGTTCGAGACCAGCCTGGCCAACATGGCAAAACCCCGTCTTTACTAAAAACAAAAAATTAGCCAGATGTGGTGGTTTGCCAGTTCCGTTTGGCAGACCCTGACCAAGCAACAGATGAACAAATGCATTCAGTCACAGATATCCAGTGAAAGAGCAGGCTAGGAGTCCGGGCAGCTTACAAACCCCGAGGAGGGTGCTGTAAAGAGTTAGCCTGTGTCTCTCACCAGCTGGCACTGCAGACATTTATTCAGTATAGATTTAATGGCAAAGGCTTTGAGTCAGCTCACTTGTGGATAATTAACATGATTGTCTTCCCAGGAGAGAGCAGTCCTACAAATAATTAAAAGTCACGGTCAGAGGCCTAAAACAAACACCATTTGCAGGTAATAGCATTGTTGACTCCCCAAGTAGAAAGTAGTCATGCACCCATGAATGTTCAAGGGTAGGTCTCAGGACTACATGAGTAAACAAGCTCTTTAGATAAACTACCTTACATTCCTTTGTACCTACTCCTGCCTAATTGCCTCTGGGTAGGAACCGTTGCTTTCAGCTCATTCGTTTCCCAGGCTTTTGCAAAAGCCTCCCAGCCTTCCAAGAAGGTTTGTGTCTATTTTACAATTTTTCAATTTTTCCCACCACCCTGACTGAACCCCTACAGTAGTACATGCCTGTAGTCACAGCTACTGAGGTGACTGAGGCAGGACAATCACTTGAACCCAGGAGATGGAGGTTACAGTGAACTGAGATCTCACCACTTCCCTCCAGCCTGGGTAACAGAGTGAGACTGTCTCAAAATAAAAAATATTTAGGGCCAGGCGCTGTGGCTCACACCTATAATCCCAGCACTTTGGGAGGCCAAGGCAGGTGGATTGCAAGATCAGAAGCTCAAGACCAACCTGGTCAACATAGTGAAACCCCTTCTCTACTGAAAATACAAAACTTAGGTGGTGGGGGGGAGGGGCGCGGTGGCAGGTGCCTGTAATCTCAGCTATTCAGGATGCTGAGACAGAGAATTGCTTGAACCTGGGAGGCAGGGGTTGCGGTGGGCTGAGATCATGCCACTGCACTCCAGCCTGGGGGACAGAGCAAGACTCTGTCTTAAAAAAAAAAAAAAAAAAAAAAAAAAATTAAAATTAGCTGGGCGTGGTGGCACACACCTGTAGTCCTAGCCCTTAAGGAGGCTGAGATGGGAGGATTTATTGAACCCAGGAGTTCAAAGCTGCAGTGAGCCATGATCACAGTACTGCAGTCCAGCTTGGGTGACAGAGGGAGACTTTGTTTCTTAAAAAATAAAATAAAAATTTTGATGTGTTTTAATTCTTGAGTTATCTCTTTTATTAAGCCCAAATTATCTCATCTTTGTCAGGTGAGGCCCCTTCAAGTTAACTCCTAAATCTTTTTGACAAGACCCCTAGCAGTCTCATCATTTATATGCTTTTTAATGTGACAAGACCTTCCAGATTCATCTCGGGTATTTCCTTTCCTAGACCATTATCTGCCACTTCTCTAAGGAATTCTATTTGGTGACAGAGTGTATTTACAGACTTCAGTCCTAGTGCTAGGAATGTCATTGCTGTTGGGTAGATTATTATTTTTACACTTTTTGAGAAGCCAGAGAAAGGAAATAAAAATTACTTAAGATGAAACACAACCTGCATTCATACAGATCTTTTCATTTCATATTCAGAACCATTCAGTTTGTAACCAAACGCACTGATCTACATTGTCTTAGATTCATATGTGTCTTTCTTTCTTTTCTTTCTTTCTTTCTTTTTTTTTTTTTTTTTGAAACAAAGTCTCATTCTGTTGCCCAGGCTGGAGTGCAGTGACACGATCTCAGCTCAGGTTCAAGCGATTCTCCTGCCTCAGCCTCCAGAGTAGCTGGGACTACAGGCACACACCATCATGCCTGGCTAATTTTTGTATTTTTAGTAGAGACGGGGTTTCACTATGTTGGCCAGGCTGGTCTCAAACTCCTGACCTCGTGATCCACCCACCTCAGCCTCACAAAGTCCCAAAGTACTGGGATTACAGGCATGAGACACTGTGCCTGGCCTTCATATATGTCTTTCAAAGTTATCAACATGATTACTGCCTTTTTTTTTAATTGATTACCACTTTATCCCTTAATTCACACTACAATACCGGTAATACTACCAGAATATGATTTCCAAAAACAGTTTTAATATTATTTTACTGTTCTTTTATTTTTAGTGTTTATACCACTAGAGATGTACAGTCAAATCTTACATGTTTTAGTCACTTGAAAAAGTTCTCTGTGTGATTTTGCTGCCTCCTTAATACATAGAATCATTTGTTTATTTTGCTTTTTACTTTTAGGGTTTTTTTTAAAAATTCAGTTTATAATCATATAATAGTTTACATTGTTTTCAAATAAAGAATCAAAGTGTTTTGATTTTTAAGATTAGATTTGTTTTTCTTTGAGTCAGGGTCTCACTCTGTCACCCAGGCAGTAGTACAGTGGCATGTCCACAGCTCACTACAACCTCAACCTCCAGGCCTCAGGTGATCCTCCTGCCTCAGCCTCCCAAGTAGCTGGGACCACAGGTGCATGCCACCATACCTAGCTATTTTTTTTTTTTTTTTTTTGCTTTTTGTAGAGATGAGGTCTCACTCTGTTACCCTGGCTGATCTCCAACTCCTGTTCTCAAGGGATCCTCCTGCCTTGACCTCCCAAAGTACTGGGATTACAGGCATGAACACCAAACCCAGCCTATTTTTTTAAACTTTATTTAAAACATATTTATATATTCTGGCCAAGCGCAATGTCTCACATCTATAATCCCAGCACTTTGGGAGGCCAAGGTGGGTAGATCACTTAAAGACAGGAGTTTGAGACCAGCCTGGCCAACATGGCAAAACCCCATCTCTACTAAAAATACAAAAATTAGCTGGGCATGGTGGCACGCACCTGTAATCCCAGCTACTTGGGAGGCTGAGGCATGAGAATTGCTTGAACCTGAGAAGTGCATGTTGCAGTGAGCTGAGATCATGCCACTGCACTCCAGACTGGGTGACATAGTAAGACTATGTCTCAGAAAGAAAAAGATACATATATATATATATATATATATATATATATATATATATTCTACGAGATAGGCTTACCTGTGTTATTTTCTTCAGCTCGATTATTGATGGTTCTATCATTATATGTTAAACAGTTCAGTTTTTTTCTAACTGATTTGAAATACTACTTTAACATCTACTTAATTTCCATATATATTTCATATATTTATGAAAAGTAGATGTTAAAGTGCATGTTACATATATATTATATACTATATGTATTACACATATATATACTTAGTATACACTAAGTATATACTGTATGTACATGCGTATATGTGTGTAGTATATATGTTATATAACATACTTCAACATACACTTAACATATATAGTATATGTAATATAAACTGTTTATTTTTTACAAACCACAGTGCCTCCATTATTCATGTTAAAAAGAAAAAAATGTTTATTTTTATATGTGCTTTTATGTATATACTTAATATATATTTATACATTTTATTTCCCTATATATGATTTATTTTTATATATTTTATATATACATATATACTTAACATATCTTTTATATATTATGTATATTAAGTATATATATACTTTATTATATTAAGTATATGTGAAGGTATATATAAAAGATATATAAAATATAAAAGGTAAAACATAACTTTTTAAACCTAGATGTTATGAGCAATGAATATTGTTTTTCATTAAATACTTTTTCTTTTGAAGTAGTTTGAGATTTTTTTCTCATATAAGTACTGATGTCATATATTAAATATTTTCTAATATAATATACTTGTGTTTCTGATATAAATCTTACTTGGTTGTAACAAGTATTTCAACATATTGTTGTATTTTATTCACAGATATATACAGAATTTTTTAAGAGGAGTAATTGATAGCTTTGTCAGTTTGCTTCCTGGTTAGGCCTAACTTGTTGTCATTTGGGTTTGGAAAAAGCATTTTAAGGGCTGGAGGCCAACATAGGACTGAACTCTTATCTCTGAACCTTGCATAGGCTTGTCTAAAGGGAATATCTCTGAATGCTTATGGCAGTGACGTGTTTCTGTAAGCCACTATGGTTTTCTGCTTTTGTTTTTTCAGGTTAATCTATCCTATCAAGTACTTTTGGACCTTTAAAGGTTCTTTTTTGTTGTTGTTAGTATGTGAAAGAAACCAGAAACAGTGATTGGCCTAGGCAGGGGAATTAAGTGACTGAGAGTAGGAGGGAGACTTACTTTTTGCTGTGCTTTTTTTTTCTTGAGACGGAGTCTTGCTCTTATTGTCCAGGCTAGAGTACGATGGCGTTATCTCTGCTCACTTCAACCTCTGCCTCCCAGGTTCAAGCGATTCTCCTGCTTCAGCTTCCCAAGTAGCTGGGGTTACAGGTGCCTGCCACCATGCCCTGCTAATTTTTTTTTTTTTTTTTTTTTTTTTTTAGTTAACCTGTGTGAAGTAGACGGTAATTTTTGTATTTTTAGTAGAGAGAGGGTTTCACCATGTTGGCCAGGCTAGTCTTGTACCTGTGACCTCAGGTGACCTGCCCATCTCAGCCTCCCAAGTGCTGGGATTACAGGCGTGAGCCACTGCACCCAGCTTGCTCTACCTTTTCTTAAAGGTTGTGATAAATACATAAAACATAAAATTTTTCACCCAGGCATGGTGGCTTATGCCTGTAATCCTAGCACTTTGGGAGGCCAAGGTGGGCGGATCATGTGAGGTCGGGAGTTCGAGACCAGCCTGACCAACATGAAGAAACTCCATCTCTACTAAAAATACAAAAAAGTAGCTGAGCATGGTGGTACATGCCTGTAATGCCAGCTACTTGGGAGGCTGAAGCAGGAGAATCGCTTGGGCCTGGGAGGCGGAGGTTGTGGTGAGCTGAGATTGTGCCATTGTACTCCAGCCTAGACAACAGGAGTGAATGCCAACTCAAAAATAAATAAATAAAAATCAAATTTTTCATTTTAACTATATTAGGTATACAATTCAATGGCACTGATTACTTTCATAATGTTGTGCAACCGTCACCAGTACCTACTTCCAAACTTTTTAATTACTCCAAACAGAAATTCTGTACCCATTAAGCAATATCTCCCCATTCTCCCTTCTTTCCAACCCCTGGTGACCTCTAATCTTCTTTCTGACTACAATAATTTGTGAATAGTCAAATAATGGGTATTTCATAAAAGTTGAATCATAAAATATTTGTTCTTTTTGTCTGGCTTATTTCACTTAACATAATGTTTTCAAGGTGCATTATGTTGTAGCATATATTATTCCTTTTTATGGCTAAGTAATATTCTACTATATGTATATACCACATGTCGTTTAGCTATTTATATGTAGCAAGATGCTTGTGTTGTTTCCACCTCTTGGCTATTGTGAATAATGCTGCTATGAACATTGGCATATAACTTCGTTTGATCAATTTTCCAATGTTTTGAGTATATATGTAAGAGTAGAACTGCTGGGTCATTTAGTGAGTCTATGTTTAAGTTTTTGAGGAACCACCAACTATTTTCTGTAGTGACTATACCATTTTACTTTCCCACCAGCAAGGTACAAGGGTTCCAGTTTCCACACATCCTCACCTCTGCTTAGTTTGGGTGTGTGTGTGTGTTTAATAATAGCTATACTAGCAGATGTGAAATGGTATTTTATTGTGGTTTCGATTTGTATTTTCCTGATGACTAATGATGTTGGTTGTCTTTTCATGTGCTTATTGAACATTTGCCTATCTTCTTTGGAGAAATGTCTATTCAAATCCTTTACCCATTTGAAAAAAATGAGTTGTCTGCCTTTTTGATGTTAAGTTGCAGTAGTACTTTATGTATTCTGAGTATTGATCCCTTATCAGATATATTTAGTTTTATTTTATTTGTCTTGCTTTGGTATCAGGGTAATGCTAGCCTCAAACTAAGTTAGGAAGTATTCCCTCCTCATCTGTTATTTATTTATTTATTTATTTATTTATTTTAAAGAGCTAGAGTGGGATTGGTGTTAATTCTTTTTAAAATATTTGGTATTTGAAGCCATTTGATCTTGGACTTTTCTTTCTTGGGAGGGTTTAGATTACTGATTCAGTTGTCTTACTTGTTCCAGGTTTATTCAGATTTTCTGTTTCTTCTTGAGATATATTTTTTGTTTTTGTTTCTATAAGAGTCAAGGTCTTTCTCTGTTGCCCAGGCTGGAGTGCAGTGCTGCTGTCATGACTCACTGTAGCTTTGAACTCCTTGAACCCTCAAGCAGTCCTCCTACCTCAGCCTCCTGAGTAGCTGGGACTACAGGCACACGCCACAATACCTGACTAAGGTTATTATTATTTGTAGGGATGGGGTCTCGTTATGTTGCCAGGCTGGTGTCAGACTCTTGGCTTCAAATGATCCTTCCACCACAGCCTCCCAAATTGCTAGGATTGCAGGCGTGAACCACCATGCCCAGCATTGAGGCATATTTTGTGATGTGGGTCTTTCCAGGAAGTTTTCTGTTTCATCTAGGTTATCCAACTCGTTGGCATACCCTTCTTCATAGTATTCTGTTTATTTGTTTTTGAGACAGGGTCTCACTCTGGTTGCCTGGGCATGTGTGTAGTGGCGCTGTCTTGGTTGACTGCAGTCTCAACCTCTTAGGCTCAGATGATTCTCCCACCTCAGCCTCCCAAGCAGCTGGGACTACCGGTGCACACCACCATGCTCAGCTAATTTTTTTGTATTTTTAGAGACAAGGTTTTACTATGTTGGCCAGGCTGGTCTTGAACTGCTGACTCAGGCAATCTGTCTACCTCAGCCTCCCAAAGTAGTGAGATTACAGGTGTGAGCCACCCCACCCAGCCTGTTGTTTTTCTTGGTTGTTTTTCTATTCACTGTTTTATCTCCCCTCTAACCTTTATCATTTCTTTCCTTCTGCTCTCTATAAGTTTAGCTTGTTCTTGTCTTTCTAGTTCCTTAACTTGTACAGTTATGTTATGGATTTGAGGTGTTTTATTTTTAATATAGGCATTTACAGCTATAAATTTTCCTCTGAGCCCTGCCTTCGCTGCATCTCCTAAGTTTGTTATGTTTATGTTTTCATTTATCTCAGGATAATTTCTCATTTCTCTTATGATTTCTTCTTTGACCATTTTGGTTCACAGGATTTTTTTTTTTTCTTTCAGTACTTTACAGATTTTATTGCATAGCTTTTTGGGATCCATTTTTCCTTCTCTTTTTTCTTTTTCTTTTCTTTTTTTTTGAGATGGAGTTTTGCTTTTGTTGCCCAGGCTGGAGTGCAGTGGCACCATCTCGGCTCACTGCAACCTCTGCCTCCCAGGTTCAAGTGATTCTCCTGTCTCAGCCTCCTGAGTAGCTGGGATTACAGGCATGCACCACCACACCTAGCTAATTTTGTATTTTTAGTAGAGGTGGGGTTTAACTATCTTAGTCAGGCTGGTCTTGAACTCCTGACCTCGGTGATCCACCCAACCTTGGCCTCGCAAAGTGCTGAGATTACAGGTGTGAGTCACCGCTCCCAGCCAGTTTTCTTTTTCTTTCCTTCCTTTCTTCTTCTTTCCTTACATTTTTTTTTTTTTAATAGAGATGATCTTATTCCATCACCCACCCAGACTGAAATGAAGTGATGCAGTCATGGCTCACTATAGCCTCAAACTTGTGGGCTCAAGTGTTCCTCCTTCCTTCTCTCAAGTAGCTGGGACTACAAGTGCCTGCCACCACACCCAGCTAATTTTTTTTTTTTTTTTTTTTTGAGATGGAGTTTCACTCTTTTTGCTAGGCTGGAGTACAGTGGCATTATCTCAGCTCACCACAACTTCTGCCTCCTGGATTCAGGCGATTCTTCTGCCTCAGCCTCCCTAGTAGCTGGGATTACAGACAGGCATGTGCCACTAGGCCTGACTAAGTTTGTGTTTTTAGTAGAGACAGGGTTTCTCCATGTTGGTCAGGCTAGTCTCGAACTCCCCACCTCAGGTGATCCGCCTGCCTCGGCTTCCCAGAGTACTGGGATTACAGGCATGAGCCACCATACCTGGCCTTTTTGTAATTTTTTGTAGAGATGGGGGTCTTACTATGTTGCCCAGGCTAACCTGAAACTCTGGGGTTCAAGCAGTCCTCCTGCCTCAGCCTTCCACACTGCTGGCATTGCAGGTGTGACCTACTCTGCCCAGCCTGGCTTCCATATTTTTTGTGACAAACTTACTCTCATTTGTGTTTTTATTTCTCTGTATATGTCTTTTTTTTTTCTTTACCTGTGCTATATTTTTGCCCTTCAATAATTTGATTAAATATGCCTTGATGTAGTTCCTTTGTATTTATCTTACTTGGAGTATGCTTAGCTTCTTGGGTTTGTAGGTTGATATCTTCCATCAGTTTCTTAATAATTAAATTATCAAATATTTCTTCTCCATATTTCTTTGTCTCCCCTTCTGGGTCTCCCATTACATGCATGTTAGACCATTTTGATATTGTTCCACAAAGCTTTGGCTACCTGTTTCTTTTCTTCCCATTCTTTCCTTTTGTGTTTTAATTTGGATATTTTTTATTGATCTATTGACTTGTCTTCAAGTTTGCTGATCTTTTCCATTGCTGTGTCAAGTTTGCTGTTAATTATCGAGTTCCAGGAAGAAAATTGTTTTACAAAGTTTACTATTCAATCTATTCATTGAATTTTTTAGTTCTGACATCTTATTTTCCATTTTTAGCATTTCCATTTAGTTCTTTTTTATGGTTCTATGTCTTTGCAGAAATTATCCGTTTCTTCCTGCTTTTTGTCCACATTTTTCCACTACTAGTATCCTCATCAGAGCCTTTTTTTTCAATGCTAGGCACAATGGCTCACACCTGTAATCCCAGTACTTTGGGAGGCCAAGGCGGATGGATCACGAGGTCAGGAGTACGAGGTCAGGGGTTCGAGATCAGCGTGGCCAGGATGGTGAAACCCCATCTCTATTAAAAATACAAAAATTAGCTGGGCTTGGTGGCAGACACTTCTAATCCCAGCCACTCAGGAGGCTGAGGCAGGAGAATTGCTTGAACCCAGGAGGCAGAGGTTGCAGTGAGCCGAGATCACACCACTGCACTCGAGCTTGGGTGACAGAACAAGACTCCATCTCAAAAAAAAAAAAAAGCTTTTTTAAAGGTCCTTTCTGATAATTCAGTATCAAGACCACCTCTGAGTCTGTTTATATTGAGTCTTTTCTCTCATGATCATTGGCCACTTTTTTGTGCCTTTTTGTGTATTTTGTAATTTTTATTTTTTGAGACAAGGTCTCACTCAGGCTCGGGCTGGAGTGCAGTGGTGTGATCGTAACTCAGTGCAACCTTGAACTCTGAGTTCAAGCAATCTTCCCACCTCAGCCACCTGAGTAGCTAAGACTACAGGTATGCACCTCCCTCCCTCTCCCCCTGCCCCCCTGCCCCCCTGCCCCCTGCCCCCCTGCCCCCCGCCCCTCCCTCCCTCCCTCCCTCCCCTGGCTGATCTCAAACTCCCAGTCTCAAGCAGTCTGCCTGCCTCGGACTCCCCGTAGTTTTTTTTATTATATGCCAGATCTTCTGTCTGAAAGAACAGTAAAGATTGGAATAATTTATATTTATCTTCAAAAAGGGACATGCCCTTTCTTCTTTTCAAGTTGTTAAAGTAAGAGTTGAGTCCATCTAATCTGTAGGTGATTTGTGTTTGGGCCTTGTTGTAGTTTTAGTTTGATTGAGTTTTACCACTGGCTTCAAATGTTTTGGGACAGTACTTTCATTTTTGAGGGCCCCGTATTTGAGCACTGAGATTTTCTAGAGATTTTCAACTGTGGAGGTGGAGGTTGCAGTGAGTCAAGATCATGTTCATGCCACTGCATTCCAGCCTAAGTGACAGAGGGAAACCGTGTCTCAAAAAACATTTTTTTTTAATCTCATTTGCCATGCCAATATATATGTAGCTGTTAAACATTTGAGTAGTTTCTTCTTACAAACCCTGTATGTGCTGGATTCTTCCTCCTGCTGTTACACCAGGAATAAAAGCAGTTATGGGTCTCTTCTGTCCCATTGAGAGCTCATCACTTTCTGGAATTGGTTTATTTAGGTCTCTTTGTTCCCTCTGTTCTTTGTTCTTTTTAAACTGTGATTTTGTGTTTGGGTTGTTAAGGTGAGAGGATCTTTTTCAGTTTTCTACGAACAAACTGGAAACAGAATTTCTCAAGTGTGTCCTTTTGTATTTGTTTTTCAGATTAATATATTTTGGTGGTTATGGGTGTAGGAGACACAGTGAACTCCACGACTGTTTTGATGTTCATGATGCATCTTGGGTAAGAGAGTAATCACTGTTTACATTTTCCTCCGGTTCAATATAGCCTTAACATCTTAGAAATAATGAGCCTAGTCTTTATCATTTTGGGAGCTATCAATTTGTCATAATTGACATGATGAAAAAAATGTGTTTTCTCTCTTTAACATTCGGATCCATTTGACAAAAGGTATCTCATCTAGTGGTATTAACCTTCATGGCTGTTGGCAGAGTAATTTCTTATTAATCACACATACCTGCTTCTGTTAGACAAGTAGAGGCTTTTGTGGAACTTGGGAAAATTGTGTTCATATTTAACCACAATAGGTATTGTTGACATACACCTCTTTTTAGAGAGGTCCACTAGAATTATTCATACATCAGACTGGCCTCTAGATAAGAGTGAGGGAGTTGGTAGTGATATTAATTTTTCTACTTATTTTTACTGATTAGACAATAAATCATTATTAATCATTATTAAATAAGTTATGAATTACAAAAATAAAATTTATAAACAGATAATTAAAAAAACCATCGATCCTACCACCAACATGCAGCCTTACTAGCTTTACCTTCTACTAGCATAATTATTCTACATTATTAATGTAAGTAAATATGTATGTATGTATAAATATATGTGTATAAAGATATATACACACACACACATTTTATGTATATTGCTTTGTATATGGGTATTTTTTAAAATTCTCCATGTTGCTGTATGGTTTTTGAGTTTTAAAAAGGACATATCATTAAATCTTTGCTACTTAAAGTATTGCTGATAATTTTCAGGATTATAACTTCTATTTATATCTAGTTATTTTTATCCATCAGTGAAATAACTCAATTATTTTCTCCTATAATACAGTTACTAAGCTAATTATCATGTTCTGAAGTTTCTGGAACACACATGGGTTTTTGTTTTTGTTTTTTCATTTAGACTTTAAATGAGCTGGGTGTGGTGGCACGTTCCCATTATCCCAGCTACTAGGGAGGCTGAGACAGAAGGATCACTTGTACCGAGGAGTCTGAGACCAGCCTAGGCAACATGGCAAGACCCTGTTTCAATAAAAATAAATTAAAAAATAGATTCTAAACTAAGTAAATGGTTTAGCTAATTTGATTTGCTTGACAAGACCTAACAAAAATAAATTATGTATTTCTGATGCCTGGGTAATTTTTGTATTTTTAGTCGAGATGGAGTTTCGCCATGTTGGCCATGCTGGTCTCGAACACCTGACCTCTAGTGATTTGACATAGAGTATAAAACTGGCACAGAGATCATCTGGAGTAGTGGTAGAGGATTTCAGCACCCTGGGAGATGCTAAATACAGTATAGCTGCTAAGTCTTTGCCTTGCTGACAAAGGAGTTTATCTCTTAGGAGATAAAGAAGAGAATCATCATAAGTTTAATCTGTAAGAACAAACTGGTGAAGTAGAAGTGATTGGAAGTTTCAGAAAAAGAAATCGTGACCCTCTAAAGTTTATCACAGCAAAAATGAGAAGTTCTGAGCATGTGCTTTAGGAAAACATATTTAAAAATGTAAATATCATTCTGTACTCTGCAATTTTAAAAAAGATAATCCTTTGAGAATATTGAAAGATTGTCAGCAAGTAAAATTATAATTCACTGCAAACAATACTGTGAAAAGGAAAGTTGCCAGGTAGTGCTGCTGGTTTGGGGACCACGCTTTGGGAGGCATCCAAAAGTTGAATATTGAAAGATTGTCAGCAAGTAAAATTATGATTCACTGCAAACAATACTGTGAGAAGGAAAGTTGCCAGGTAGAGCTACTGGTGTGGGGACCATGCTTTGGGAGGCATGTGTATATGCATTAGCTTTATGACAATGGTAACACTTAACTCTATTTTTATAAGGTATCTATTATTTTACCAGTAAATATGTGAGAAAACTGTAATAATAATGTAAACATTATTAAAATTTTTAGATATTTAAAAAATTTATCTTTTAGGAAGAGCAGATATTCTGGGGATGGCATAATGATGTCCATGTATTTGACACAAAGACACAGACTTGGTTTCAACCAGAAATTAAAGTAAGTGTTATAAAAAGTTATCTTTGTATTTATATACTTATATTTAAAAATTGATTTTTTACTATGTTATTTGGATTTTGGGTTTTTTTTTTTTAAAGATGGGATTTCACCATATTGATCAGGCTGGTTTTAAACTCCTGACCTTAGGTGATCCGCCTGCCTCAGCCTCCCAGAATGCTGGGATTACAGGCGTAAGCCACCGCACCCAGCTTGATTTGTTTTGAGACAGTGTTGCTCTGTCACCCAGGCTGGAGTGTGGTGGCACAATCTCAACTCACTGCAATGTCTGCCTCCTGGGTTCAGGTGGTTCTCCTGTCCCAGCCTCCTGAGTAGCTGGGACTACAGACGTGGGCCACCATGTCTGGCTAATTTTTGTTTTTTTGTTTTTTTTTGAGATGGAATCTTGCTCTTTTTGCCAGGTTGGAGTGTAGTGGCACGAACTTGGCTCACTGAAACCTCTGTCTCCTGGATTCAACCAATTCCTCTGCCTCAGCCTCCTGAGTAGCTAGGACTACAGGCACATGCCACCACACCCAGCTAATTTTTTTTTTTTTTATATTTTAGTAGAGACGGGGTTTCACCATGGCCAGGATGGTCTCGATCTCCTGACCTCATGATCTGCCTGCCTCAGCCTCCCAAAGTGCTGGGATTACAGGCGTGAGCCACTGTACCTGGCTCATTTTTGTATTTTTAATAGAGGTGGAGTTTTACCATGTTGGCCATGCTGGTCTTGATCTCTTGACCTCAAGTGATCTACCCGCCTCAGCCTCCCAAAATGTGGAGATTTACAGACATTACAGGCCACCACACCCGGCCTGTTGTTTGGATTTTTGTAATTTGGTGTGTAATCACATACTAAGTAGTTCTCTTGAGTACTTTAATAGCTTTAAGAAAAACATCAGTTAGCTGGGCATGGTGGCATGTGCTTGTAGTCCCAGCTACTTGGGAGGCTGAGGCAGGAGAATTGCTTGAACCCAGGAGGCGGAGGTTGCGGTGAGCCGAGATCGCGCCATTGCACTCCAGCCTGGGTAACAAGAGTGAAACTCCGTCTCAAAAAAAAAAGAAAAAAGAAAAGAAAAGCATGAGAGCCATGGATGTCACCTTCAGTCCTAACTTCTCAGGAGGCTGAGACGGGAGTTTCACTTGGGTCCAGGAGTTCGAGGCTGTAGTGTGCTACAATCGCACCTGTGAATAGCTACTTGCACTCCACTGCATTCTAGCCTGGGCAACATAGTGAAACCCCATCTCTCAATACAAACAAACAAACAAACAAATTGCATATTCTTCTCCATGTCAGCTGAGGTTTTCTAGAAAAAAATATTTTAATGAGGTGCCATCATCATTCTTACTTTTAAAAATCTTTATTAAAAAGGCTTTTTTTAAAAATCCTTTTATAACAAAGCGCATGTTTTATATACCCTTGAATTCAGAGGTACATGCAATTATGGCATGACAAAAATACATTATCAGTATTCTTTCATTTGTTAGTGACCAAACACAAATTCAAATTAAGCAATAATGAATTCTCACATAGCTGGAAAGCATATTGGAATGGCTCACAAAGTACAAGGAAGAGCCGCAGGGACCAGGGCCTCAGGAACCGGAGCAGGTTACTCAGCATCCTTGCAATACTTTCTGTCTGCTTTTCTCTGTTTCTCTTTGTGTGCTTGTTTCATTCTGTCTATGGCAGACACACTGGCTCATTTAGGAGGGAGTATGGTCCTGGCTACACAAGCAGTTATTTGTATTGTACTCTCTTAGCGTTCTTATGTTAGTCTTAGAAAAGGACTCTGCCTCTGCTTGGGCATATTCCCACTGTTAACAGCAATCCCTGATGCCAAAGGGATGATTGGCCAGTCTTGAGTCACATGTTCATTGCTAGGGAGAACGGGGTATTGTGACTGATAAGCTTACCAGAATTGAACAGAATGGAATGCTAAGCAGGTCATATATGTGCAGTTACATATGTGTCTACTAATACAAATATATGACCAGAATTCCTTTTTTTTTCCCTCTAACATAGATCATAGGAAACAATGACCGGAATTCCTTACAGTCCAACTTCTGTTCATGGAAATGATGGGAAATTCTATGCAAATTAGTGTTATAGTTTGGCTGTTCTCTGCATCCTCTTTTTCCAGGCAATAAATTTCAGATTTCTAGTGTTCATCTATTCTCATCTATATAGTAGAGTTCTTCCACAATTTCAGATCAAGCCTGGGGTAATAGTAAAAATTTTGTTTTGCTGGAAAAGCTGGGAACCAAAATTCTTTTTTTTTTTTTGGAGATGGAGTCTCGCTGTGTTGCCACGCTGGATTGCAATGGCGCGATCTCAGCACACTGCAACCTCTGTCTCCCTGTTTTAAGCGATTCTCCTGCCTTAGCCTCTCAAGTGGCTAGGGTTACAGGCGCACACCACCAGACCCAGCTAATTTTTATATTTTTAGTAGAGACGGGGTTTCACTATGTTGGCCAGGATGGTCTTGATCTCTTGACCTCGTGATCGGCCTACCTCAGCCTCCCAAAGTGCTGGGATTACAGGCGTGAGCCACCGTACCCAGCCAGGAACCAAAATTCTTAAATGGTTCTCCTTTAACTGTTATATAAGTAATATCTGAATTATTTCTCACCAAGTTAACCACAGCCCAGTTACTCAATAAGCCTGAAAAATTTAGGAAGTTAATGATAGTGGATGCAGAGAGAGAGAGAGAGAGAGAGAGAGAGAGAGAGAGAGAGAGAGAGAGAGAGAGAGAGAGAGAGTGAGTGAGTGTGTGTGTGATGGAATTTCACTCTTGTCGCCCAGGCTGTACTGTAGTGCAATGGCACGATCTCAGCTCACCACAACCTCCGCCTCCCAGGTTCAAGTGATTCTCCTTAATGCAGAGCTTTAATATCCTATACCCACTTTGAGTAGCCGGTGAGCTGAAAATGTCAGGTTCTTTCAGCACTTCGAATTAAAATATGTACATAAAGGCACCCACCATGAAAACACAGAAATTATGCAGAAGATTCTTCCCTCAAATTTTTATTCATTCATCTACCTATGATACTTGCTTTTTCCACCAATGAAAAACCTCTCTAGGCTGGTGTGGTGGCTCACACCTGTAATCCAAGCACTTTGGGAGGTTGAGACAGGCAGATTCCTTGAGGCCAGGAGTTTGAGACCAGCCTGGGCAACAAAGTGAAACCGCATCTCTACTAAAAATACAAAAATTAGCCGGGCCTGGTGTTGCATGCCTGTAATCCCAGCTACTCAGGAGGCTGAGGCAGGAGAATCACATAAACCCAGGTGGCAGTGAGCCAAGATCACATCACTGCAGTCCAGCCTTGGTGACAGAGCTTGACTCTGTCTCAAAAACAAAACAAAACTCTGAAGAAAAGATCTGCTATATTTATGCAAAATAAAATGTAGACAAGTGTTATCAATTAATACTAAGAGTTTTAGTAAAAGAGCACTGTCTGGCTTAAGCCAAGAGTGAAGTTCTTATTGTAAATTTGAGGCACCAAGAATTTTGGGACCATTTTTAATTTTGTAGAGTTTCTGAGATAATCACATTATGCACTGCTCTCTTCTAATAGTAACTCTGTGTGTGTGAGAGAGAAACAGGGAGACAGAAAAAATTTTAAAATTTGATTTTAAAATCTTTATACAGTATTTCAAGCAAAAATTTACATGAAACCTTATTTTGCTAAATAGTGTCAGAAATACAGGAAAAACAGTTTCAAAAGTAAAGATCAGGGAGAATAAAATTTATTCTGAAGAATAGTATTTGTCTATAATTATTACAATTTAGAATAAACTTTTGTATTAGTGTTTTTAATGGAATTACATAGGTAATGATAACTTAGTGGTTAAGAATTTCTCATACCAAGCATCGAAATGTAACTTTATTATATATATTTCAAGTCTTTGCAATTTGTTCTGATTTCTACTTGCAGGGTGGAGTTCCACCACAGCCACGAGCCGCGCATACGTGTGCAGTTCTTGGAAATAAGGGTTATGTATTTGGCGGACGTGTTTTGGTTAGTGTTTTTAATGAAAATGGTATTTTTATGTACAGTTCTCCTTATAAAAATTTATCCTCTGATTTGGGGAATAATCGAATGTTCATATTAACTAGGGATTAAAATGGCATTCAGTACTAACATTTATCTTCTATTTCCTAGACAGAGACCATACATGAACAATCATAGATGATTATAAATCATATTTTAATGAAGAGAATCCTTCACTTCAGTGCAGTATCAGAAAAAATTAATTTCTTGTAATCTAAAGTCTGTGAATTTAAACCCATTTCTTCCTTTCCTCTTTGGCACATTGATTTGGGAGCTTTGTGTCAGTCGTATTAATGCTTAGCATTGTTTTTCAGTATTTAAACTTCTCATGTTAAGTAAAATAGAGATGGTCTATTTTTAATCTGAACTTATTTTAAAAGAAAAATTTTAGCTGTTAAAAGATGTGAAACACTGACCAATGTAACACACTTCTATTTTAGCAAACTAGAATGAATGATTTGCACTATCTAAACCTAGACACCTGGACTTGGTCTGGAAGGTAAGTTTGAAGTCTAAGTACGTTTTAATCTATAGGCCTGTGTGTGTGTCTGTATGTGTCCATAATCCAAATGTGGGTCTCTAAAACTGAACTGTTATTTTTTCCCTTCAGATTATATGTCTAAGCAAGGACTGTGTAGATTTAAGTAGAGTTTGTTCCTTAACCAAACAAGATAAAACATGAAAATACTAACAGTTGAAATTAGATTAAAGTACTACTGGTTTTATAGTAAGTATTCTTTGAGGGCTGATCAGTAGAAGAAATGAAGAAGTGATTAAATGGGATTATCTCAGGTAAGCAGATAATGGAGTAGAGAAAAGTCAGATTTTATTTGTAGCTCATAATATATATTTAACAATAGCAAATATATTTAGCTGTCCACTTGGCATTTCATGTAGTGAGATGGAATCAGAGCTATATAGTATTCCAAAGTATAAATACCATTAAAAATAAAACCAGGAAAAGTCTCAGAAAAAAAATAAAGCAGATTATCTTTAAAATCTTGCCCTGGAGAAAGCTTTGTAAAGATGATATGAACTCAAAATTCATAGATGAAAAGACTGATTGATAAGACCACTTAAAAATTAATTTCTCTATAGAAAAATGTGCCACCAAAAAATTAAAAGGCAAAGTGTAAAATGCAAACAAGAAAACAATATTTGCAATGTTTTTAACAGAGCGATACCAGGGCAAAGATCCACGAGAACTCAGTAAATCAGTAAAAACAAAAAAGACAAATAATCCAATAGAAAAGTAGACAAAGAACATGCATGAACAACTCACAAAGAAATACTAATAGGTAAAAATTATTTTTAAAAGATGTTCAACCTCATAGATTATGGAAGAAATAGAAACAAAGGTAATTTTTCACTTGTTGGGTCTAAATAGTTATAATGACCAGTAAGTGCTAGGATGTAACAAAATTGTTGGGAGTACAAATTGGTACAGGTTTTCTACAAGACAGTCTGACAGTATGTTTATAGCTCAATTTCTCTGAAGGTAATAATTAGACAAGTGTATGTTCATTGCAATATTATTTATAAAAGCCAAAACTTGAGGTTAATCCCCATATCCACCAGTGGGGATTGTTTACATCACGGTACCTTTGCACAGTGGGCTGCCATGCTTCTATTACCACAGGAAACCATATTTTATGGGAATAATCTATAACATAATATGTAAAAAAAATTACAGGGTATATGATCTGATGTGTTTATTTTTAAGAAGTATGTTTATGCATTAAAATCTGAAAAGATACATAGCAAATTATTATTTCTTATTGCTGAGGTACAAAATTATAGAAGAGTTCTCCTTTTTAAAGAACTATTTTTATTATTGTTGAATGTTTTAAAACCAAAATGTTGGCCAGGTACTGTGGCTCATGCCTGTGACCCCAGCACTTTGGGAGGCTGAGGTGGGTGGATGGATCACCTGAGGTCAGGAGTTCTTGACCAACCTGGCCAACATGGTGAAATCCCATCTCTACTGAAAACACAAAAACAGCCAGGCATGGTGGCGGATGCCTATAATCCCAGCTACTCAGGAGGCGGAGGCAGGAGAATCACTTGAACCCCAGAAGGCGGAGGTTGCAGTGAGCTGAGATTGCACCATTGCACTCCAACCTGGGCAACAAGAGCAAAACTCCATCTCAAAAAAAAAAAAAAAAAAAAATTATGTCTTCCAAAAATGACCTGTGTTATTCTGGAACATTCCAGACTGTGGAAGAATGGTATTTTCTCACCTACTGAATTAAATTCTTTTGGTTCTAATTTATACTTATGTTTTTATTTTTCATGCCCCATCTCTTTTAAATGTCCCTTTTATGATTATGATTATTCTTGTTGTTTTGTTTTAAGAGACTGTCTCCATTTTGCCGAGGATGGTCTGTCCAACTCCTAGGCTCGAGTAATCCTCCTGCCTTGGCCTCCCAAAGTGTTGGAATTACAGAAGTGAGCCACTGTGCCTGGCCTTGTTTTTATGTATTTTATTTTTTAAGAAATCCTTAGAGGTTTACCCTGGATCTGGAATGGCCTGCATGCTTTTATTTTGAAGTTAGAATAGCTAGCATTTTCAGAGGAAGATAATGCTTTTGGAAATTCTAGAAGTGGGTCAAAGTAAAAACAACAATATAAAAACCCATAATATCCTTGGGGAAATCAGCTAAAAACACAAAGTTAACCTTGAAACAACAGTAAAAAGTTATAGACGTGAAAAAAAATGTGTTGAAAAACTGAGGAGGCAGCTGATTCGCCAATAAAAGTGATGCTGAGTGTGCATTGTGAATTAACAGAGAATTGACTTTTCTCTGTAACCAGGTGGAATGGACATTAAATGGAAAGATTTGTTTAAATTCATCTAAGAATTTAATAATGTTTTTAAAATATTCATGTAGGTGGGACTAGTAAAATCAACTCGTTTTCTGGGGACAGTGAGGGCATTTTTTTTTTTTAAGATCTAAGATTAAAACCTTTTTTTCTTTGATTAACATAGTACCTAGACTTCTTTTTCCCCTTGCCACAGGATTACTGTTAATGGAGAAAGCCCAAAACATCGGTCATGGCATACTTTAACACCAATAGCTGATGATAAACTTTTCCTATGTGGTGGACTAAGTGCAGATAATATCCCATTAAGTAAGTTGATTAAAGTTTAGCCTGTAATTATTATCTCATTCTTTTTTATTCATTGTATTCTGTACTTACAGTAAAGTACATCTTCCTTTTTTCCTGTTTCCTCGTTTGCCTTTATCCTCAACTATTTTCTTGCATGAATTGTGACCTTTTTGCTTTTGTACCCTTGATTGCCTTTATCCTCAACTATTTTCTTGCATGAATTGTGACCTTTTTTGCTTTTGTACCCTTGACTCTCCACGTTCCCATGTTTTCTAGGGAAAGAGAAGAGGAAGGGTGATTGAAGCTGGATGTAATAAAGCCCCTTTCCACTACTATATTCTGTGATTCTGTGTCCCCTGTTTTTGATCCAGATGCTTGTACTGTAGGTTAGGAGGCTTGCTCTGTTCGCTTGTGCTGTACTCCAGGCTAGGGGGTTAGAAGAGCAGCCTTTCTTAGAAGGCACTGGAAATATAAAGTAGGATACCCAGTTCCTTCTCTTTTTGTTCCAGAACTGTGGAGGAAAGTGTTTAGCTAGGTTTTTTAAGCTCCTGTCACTGCTAGTCCCAGTGGCTATTCGTTTTGGAATGCAGTTCTTTTTCAGCAGTAAAATTGTGGCATCAGGATAGACACCTGACCAGGAATGTCGACTTCTTAATTTGGCATGTTAGATGTTTTGTGTTTTCTGTTTTTTTTTTTTTTGAGATGGAGTCTTCTGTCACCCAGGCTAGAGTGCAGTGGCACGATCTTGGCTCACTACAACCTCTGCCTCCCAGATTCATGCAATTCTTCTGCCTCAGCCTCCCGACTGGCTGGGATTACAGGCGCCCACCACCATGCCCAGCTGAATTTTGTATTTTTAGTAGAGATGGGGTTTCACCATGTTGGCCAGGCTGGTCTCGAACTCCTGACCTCATGATCCACCTGCCTCAGCATCCCAAAGTGCTGGGATTACAGTCGTGAGCCACCATGCCTGGCTGTTGTCTATTTTCTTAACCCAGAAGTTTTCTGTGGCTGGAGATGTTTTCATTAAGAAACATTATATACTATTTTTTTTTTTTTTTTGAGACAGAGTCTCGTTCCGTCACCAGGCGCCAGACTGGAGTGCAGTGGCGCAATCTCGGCTCACTGCAACCTCCGCCTCCTGGGTTCGAACAATTCTCCTGCCTCAGCCTCCTGAGCAGCTGGGATTACAGGCGTGTGCCACCATGCCCAGCTAATTTTTTGTATTTTTAGTAGAGACGGGGTTTCACCATGTTGGCCAGGATGGTCTCGATCTCTTGACCTTGTGATCCACCCGCCTCGGCCTCCCAAAGTGCTGGGATTACAGGCGTGAGCCACCGCGCCCGGCAAGAAACATTATATACTATTAAAACATTTCTATAATTGTATATTAGGGTCTGGAAACAACTATTTTTTTAAAAAAGTTTATTGAGCATCAGCTGTGTGTGTGTGGCAGTCAGAGCTGGCCACCAAACAAATTCCAGAGGTTAGTTGGAGAAACAACAGTTCCTAGTAGGAGATGTTAGTTATTCTTGCATATTATTTATACTTCTTCAATTTGTGAGATTTTTAATTAAAAGAGATTTGGAATCTAACAAAAAAAACTAACATCTGTACATTTCAGTAGGGGTTGTTTAATATCATATCTTCATGATCTTCAGTGTTTTTAGTTTCTGTTTTCATTTTTGGTCATTGATCTATGGGAAATTAAATGTCCTGACTCATAATCTAGTCAATTTTCTTCCTTAAAGATTCTGTTTCAGTTTTAAGATTTGGTCATATGGATATTAGATGAGCCCAATAAATTTTTTTTAGCTTGGTTGACTGTGGTAATGGCATTGTGGTTATGTAAAAAATGTCCTTTTTTTCAGTAATGCATACTGAAGTATGTATGGGGAAAATGATAGGAGATCTAGGATTTCATTTAGAAAAATTAAGCAATAAGAATAACAAAAAGATAAGTGGAGCAAGTGGAGCACATGTAGCAAAGTCTTGATAGCTGTGGAATCTGCGATATGTGGAATTTCATTGTCATGGTAACTCTTGTATATGTTTGAAAATTTTTATGATAAAATAGACGCACTCAGAAAAGAGAGTCATTTAAATGTAGCATAATAAATTTGGGGGAAAATTAGAATTGTATCCTGAAGACCTCATCTTAATTTCTTAACTGCCATAATATTGCAGGTGATGGTTGGATTCATAATGTCACAACAAATTGTTGGAAACAACTTACACATTTACCTAAAACAAGACCGAGGTAAGTCAAGACATTGACAAATAGTAACATAGTTAAGATTTTTTTAAGTATTAAAATATAGTACTGAATTTATAGTGTTTGCCATTGAGACTATAAGTCATTAAGAAGGATGTCT
Organism: Alouatta palliata; assembly: GCA_004027835.1. Classification (NCBI taxonomy): domain Eukaryota; kingdom Metazoa; phylum Chordata; class Mammalia; order Primates; family Atelidae; genus Alouatta; species Alouatta palliata. The sequence goes on from PVKV010002372.1 coordinate 41,697, forward strand.
TTCAAATGAGCTTAATGTTACCTAGATAATTTAATTATTATTTTAGTTATATCTGATTGTTAGAAATGATCTATCCAGTTTTCACTCATATTTGCATATTTGAAAATGTTTTTCTTTTAAGTAAATGCATAATCTTGCCTGATAACTGTGAAGATTAAGATAATTAAAAGCATCATATGAAATTGCTTTTAATGTTAATATTTTTAATAAGTAGATAAGAATGAGATTGGCTTTAGTAGTAGTTATTTGTTTTTGGAAGAGGTTTAAAGCAAGTTGATCAGGAAATTTGCTTCCATGTTGATCCAGTGAGTGCCAGATTATTATTTTTCTTTATTAACTGCATGCTGTATTCATGGATATGAATTTTTTGAAAAAGAAAATGTTATTTATGGCATATTATAGGATTAAAAATTGTAGAAGTTATATGCTATTATTAGACTACAAAGAAAACCACATTTGTACTGTAATTATTTTTTTCTAAATTGATGGAGTAGTATAATGATATCTTCATAGGAAATTTAGATTCAGCACGTTATAATCATAATTGGTAAAAGATTTTAATCTTTTTCATGCTATGTATTTTAGACTTTTAAAAATACATCCTAGAATTTTTGCTAGTGTGAAGTCAATTTAATGATATGTATTTTTATTGTTTAATAAATGACAACATACTTGAGAAAAAGGCCTGAAATTATTTGTGTGTATTTTGTTATATGTATCTATATTAATATTTGCAATACATTTAGAATTTATCATAATTGCATGTATGATTCTTATATCTTCTTCTATAAAAATTCATTGGAATGTCTTATTTTAACAGTTCTGGCTCTTTTGAAATTTTTTTTTTTTTAACTTAAAGAGTTTTGTACTAAGACATGGGAGCCCAGAGTTCTAGGCCTTGCTCAACTACCGCCTAGTTTTTTGGCTTTGAAAAGTCACTTAAAGAAACTGAGCATTGGCCGGGCGTGATGGCTCTTGCCTATTAATCCCAACACTTTGGGAGGCCAAGGCAGGAGGAACACTTGAGTCTGGGAGTTTGAGACCAGCCTGGGCAACATAGTGAGATCCATCTCTACAATTTTTTTTTTAATGGCCGGGTATGGTAGTACACACCTCATAGTCCCAGCTACTCAGGAGGCTGAGGTGGGAGGATCACGTGATCCCAGGAGGCTGAGGCTTCAGTGAGCCAAGATTGTACCACTGCACTCCAGCCTAGGCAGCAGAGCCAGACTCTGTCTCTAAAACAGAAAGAAAGAAACTGCGCATCAATTTCTTTATCTGTGAAATGAGGGAGTTGGACTAGATTATCTCTTAGTTTATTCCAGTTGTTTGATTGTATGAATGCATTAATTATAGACCAAAGTATTAGCAAAAATGTTTAGTTTTTAAATTGCTCCTATTTTATATTTCAACCCTTAATGAGTAATTAGAGCAACACAACTGTTATCAATAATATAATACTAGTTAGAACTAGAGCTATGTAAAGAGATTTATTTTAATTCAGCTGATATGTCATGTAAATAATATGCTTTATTAGAATGTTTAGGTGATAAGTTTAGAGCAGCTGTGAAAGGACATAAACTATCAGTCTCTAGAAAAAACATCAGGTTGCAAGCTAGATGTCATCAAAATCAAGTCAGGAAAGGCTTTCCAGTGCTCTGCGATGATGAGATCCAGGCCAGAGTTTCTCTAAGGCAGATAAGACAGAGGCAGATCTATCTTCAGGTATGAGGTGAGGAGGAGAACAGGTGGGATACAGTTGAGTGTAAGGAGAACATATATGTGTGTGTGTGTATATATATATATATATATATATATATATATATATATAATAATTTTTATAAAAGTGACAATTTAGCTAAGATCTATGGCATTTTGTGCAAACTTCCCAAGTTGTAATTTGAAACGTAAGCTGCCCAATTCTCCTCTTAGAACTCTACAGCAGGTTCTCAACTTTGGCATTACTGACATTTTGGACCACATAATTCTTTGTCATTAGGGTGTCCTGGGTATTGCAGTATGCTTAGCAGCACCTCTGTCCTTTATACAATAGATGCCAGCTGTACTACCCTTTCTCTCCCCAAGTTGTGACAACTAAATATATCTCCATATATTGTGAAATGCCTCTTTGGGGGACAAATTGCCCCTGGTTGAGAACGACTGTTCTACAGTATAGTACTCTTATTCTCTGGGTCTCACCCAGATAAAACTATGGCTGAAAAGCCATACATGTAACCATATCTGATAGCCTACACAGGTGGCTGTCAGCAAGGACCCTTTTTTAATGTGTCTGAAAAAGATGTTGGAGACTTTAGAGCCCTAAGTACTGTTGAATCTCATGAGTATTGCCAAGGTTACAAATAGCCTTCCTTCCAGGAAATTAATCTATTCCTTCCCATGTATGAGGACATTTCTTGTATTCTCTCTCCTTGTCCTAACCCTCTTCCAGTCCCCATCCTCAACCCCACCACATAATCTGGGTTCTTGCTGAAGATTTAGATCAATGTATCTTCTAACATAAGAGTTGGAGAATTGGGCAGAGTTATTTCCCAAACATCTCTAATGACTTGGTTCCTTTCTGGGCCACAAGTGCATTTGTCATTGAATGTGTACATGAGTGTTTGAGGAAAGTATCTGTTTTAACAAATTGTGCATAATCCCCCTGTTTGCACTTGTGAAAGCTAAGTAAAAGGGGTTAATGCACTAAAAATTAGTTATGTGTCCCAGTTTCTGGGAAGCAGAAAAAATAAGTTGTATAGTAATAAGTTATGATTTATAATTGTTTTATGGACCTGTTGCTTCAACAATTGGTATGTTAAGAAAAGTAAGGCCAGGTGTGGTGGCTCACACCTGTAATCCCTGCACTTTGGAAGGCCAAGGCAGGAGGATTGCTTGAGCTCAGGAGTTCAAGACCAGCCTGGATAATATAGTGAAACCCCATCTCTCCAAAAAAAAAAAAAAAAAAACAAATTTAACTGGGTGTGGTGGCATGTTCCTGTAGTCCCAGCTACTCGGGAAGCTGAGGTGGGAGGATTGCTTGAGCCCAGGAGGCAGAGGTTGGAAGAAGCAGAGATTGTGGCACTGCACTGCAGCCTGGGTAACAGAGCCAGACCCTGTCTCAAAAAAAAAAGAAGTAATCAAGGTACTCTCAAAGTAAAAACAATGACTGTGTCAAATCCCTAATTTAGATTTGAATTTAAATGTAAATTTCCCAATTTTAGATTGGGAAATCTAAATCTAAAATTGGGAAATTTACATGAACTTTTTTTGATAGTTCTCTTACTCTAGAAATATTCAACTTTGTAAAACCACAAAATTATTACTTGGTAATAATGTGATATATTGGAAATAGACGTGAGCTATCAGACCACTTCCAAAAGAACATTAGATGCTCTACTCCTTTATGAAATAATTTGTATGTCTAATGACTGAATATATTATGTTCATTTTTTCATGTTTGCTTTTGGGTTTTTGTTGTTGTTGTTTTGGTTTTGGTTTTTTGAGTTAGAGTCTTGCTCTGTCACCCGGGCTGGAGTGCGGTAGTGTGATCTCAGCTCACTGCAACCTCCACCTCCCAGGTTCAAGTGATTCTCCTTCCTCAGCCTCCTAAGTAGCTGGGTTTACAGGCACGCACCAACATACCCGGCTAATTCTTTTGGTATTTTTAGTAGAGATGAGTTTTCACTATGTTGGCCAGGGGTCTTGAACTCCTGATCTTGTGATCCCCCCACCTCGGCCTCCCAAAGTACTGGGATTACAGGCTTGAGCCATCACACCCGGCCTCGTGTTTGCTTTTGTTAATCACAAGTTTTCGGGCAGATACTGGGTGCAGAACACCACATGAGACATTTTTAAGAAGCCATAAAATTAGATTCCCCAGCCAGGTGTGGTGGCTCACACCTGTTATCCCAGCAGTTTGGGAGGCCGAGGCAGGTGGATCACGGGGTCTGGAGTTTGAGACCAGCCAGGCCAACATGGTGAAACCCGGTTTCTACTAAAAATACAAAAATTAGCTGGGCATGGTGGCGGGCACCTGTAATCCCAGCTACTCGGGAGCCTTAGGCAGGAGAATCACTCAAAAGGCAGATAGCAGAATCATAGAAGGCGGAGGTTGCAGTGAGCCGAGAAAGCATGACTGTACTCCAGCCTGGGTGGCGAAAGAGTGAAACACCATCTCAAAAAAAAAAAAAAAAATTGGATTCCTCAAGTTCCCGTGCTGTGCTGGTAACAGGTAACAACCACTCTCCAGAGTGGGAGGATGCCCTAATTTGTAGTATTTGCTGATTTCCAAGGTGTAAATACTCCTACCATGGCTGATTTCAAGCTTCCAACGTGATGTCACGGTACGTGGAGTTGGATGCTTCTGCTAGCCAGTAAGCTGTTTCCAGCACACCACTGACAGTTTCTTACCTCAAGGACCTCATAATCTTAGGTAGTCAAACAGCTAAAGTAGCATGCAGAGCAGTTCATCTTCAAATGTAAGTGAGGCAAATACAAAATGAGCACATAAACATTAAAAGGAGCTGAGTAGAGATGGTAACAGAACCAGTTTTGGGTGGGTATTTGGAATATTTCCTGGGTGTTTGGAGCCTATTTTTCAAGCTCAATGAGAATGACTTATTATTCTAAGCATAAGAAACAAGAGTGAACAAAAGCCTAGAGGTAGATAATAAGCTTTTCTCACAGGGGAAGCAAGGAAATGAATTTAGCTAAACAGAGGGCTCATTTGGGAAGAAGCCAAGAATTAAGATTTGTGGAAAAAAAAACCAGTGGTTGATCACAAATACTAGGCTAGGAAAAACAGCCATTGGTAGTGCAGATGCTTCCTCATTAGGAAATTTTTATAGTTAGAAACAATATTTGAAAAATATTTATTAGCCATATGTATCTGAGGGAGATGAGAGACTGAAAAACTAGGAACATATTATGGTGTTCTGTACTTAGAGTGATGAGTAGTGTGACAGTGGAAATGTGAAGGAGTGCCAAATTGGATTTGTTGGGTGATGGGGAACATAGAGCAGGAAAAGAGAGAGGCAAAAATTGTAAGAATAGTAACATGCAGATAGTAGTAAGAAAACTGGGCAAAGTGCCTATTTCAGCAATAACGTGATCAGTTCCTTTTTATTTTACTCAGGGATAATATTTATGAGAGAAAAGGGTTATAAAAATGTTGAGGGATATAATAGAAACTGTTATTAAGAGTCATCTCTGGGTGGGTGTGATGGCTCATGCCTATAATCTCAGCACTTTGGGAGGCTGAGGCAGGAGGATTACCTAAGCCTAGGAGTTCAAATCTAGCCTGGGAAACATGAAGAGACCCCATCTCCAAAAACAAACAAACAAACCAGAGAGAGAGAGAATCATCTCCTTAATGATGTGATTTAATGAGCTCTAGAGGAATCGTTATAATCCCTTTTAGGATATCCCAAAGATTCAAGTTCAATCATATCTCTCTTAAATAGATTATATTTTAGAGTGTGAAATTTAGAATTGATTTATATGTAATGTACAATTTCTTCCATGACAGTGTTTCACTCTGTTTATAATTTTCAAACGTAGGTTATGGCACACAGCCTGTTTGGGAAAAGAAAATGAAATAATGGTATTTGGTGGGAGCAAAGATGACTTACTTGCCTTGGATACGGTAAGAAAATCTTATATCTAAATATTTCCTCTGAGTAGTTGTGTTACTCAGACTAAATGGTTATTCAGCAAGAATGTTCATATTCTAACACTGCAAAATATGGAAGGGCATGAAATGTTACTCTGTGGTTTAATTAATCTTCACAATGAATGGCTTTTATGAAGCTTTTCTGGATATTTTGGATTTATAAATCAAAATAGGTCTGTTAGTTTCATTAGCCAAATTATTAAGAAGACCTTTTAAAGGATGACTCCTCTTTCTCTTTTCTCTTACATTGGTGTCTCTAATATTATTGAATTAAAATATTTTTATGTAGGCCAGGTGCAGTGGCCCATGTCTCTAATCCCAGCACTTTGAGAGGCTGAGGCAGGCAAATTTCTTGAGGCCAGAAGTTCAAGATCAGCCTGGCCAACATAGCAAAACCTAATCTCTGCTAAAAATACAAAAATGACTTAGGAGAATCGCTTAAACCAGGGAGACAGAGGTTGCAGTGAACCAAGATCACGCCACTGCACTCCAGTCTGGGTGACAGAGCGAAACCCTGTCTCAAAAATGTATATATTTCTATGTAATATTTGATACATAACAAGAATATTTATAATGTAGATCCTAAGCATAATAAATAACCATAAATTGCCAGCTAATTTTAGAATTAGAACATCATCAATACTGTTGAAACTACCTGATTATTCCTTCTGAATCTTACCCGCTAGCTTCTCCCCTCAAGAGGTAACTACTTCGTTGAAATATTTAAAGTATATTCCCTTTCTTTTTTAAGACAGGGGTTTGCTGTCACCCAAACTGGAGTGCATTGGTGCAATCTTGGTTCACTGCAGCCTCCACCTCCCAGGTTCAAGTGATTCTCCTGCCTCAGCCTCTCAGGTAGCTGGGATTACAGTTGTGTGCCACCATGCCCGGCTAATTTTTTCTATTTTTAATAGAGATGAAGTTTCACCATGTTGGCCAGGCTGGCTGGTCTTGAACTCCTGACCTCAAGTGATCGACCCACCTCAGACTCTCAAAAGTGCTGGGATTACAGCACCATGCCTGGCCTATTGTCTTTTTTAATATGTATTTTTTACCACTGCTTTACTCAGCTGTTTTACATTTAAGTTTAAAGAATTACTTTTTTTGGGCCAGGCGCGGTGGCTCACGCCTGTAATCCCAGCACTTTGGGAGGCCGAGGCGGGCGGATCACGAGGTCAAGAGATCGAGACCATCCTGGTCAACATGGTAAAACCCCATCTCTACTAAAAATACAAAAAACTTAGCTGGGTGTGGTGGCACGCGCCTGTAGTCCCAGCTACTCGGGAGGCTGAGGCAGGAGAATTGCTTGAACCCTGGCAGCGGAGGTTGCAGTCAGCCGAGGTCACGCCACTGCACTCCAACCTGGTGCCTGGTGACGGAGTGAGACTCTGTCTCAAAAAAAAAAAAAAAAAAGAATTACTTTTTTTTTTTTTTTAAGATAATTCCTAAGTCTCATGTTTAAAGAATTTCAATTTTAAAATGTGATAAAACTAAGGTCAAAGGTATAAATGAGTAGCATTTGGAGAGTATGGTTTTTTCACTCCTAGCACCCTGGGAAGTTCGGAGCAGGGTGGCCATATTTATACACTATACACAACGGGACAGGAGTTCAGGAACAATTGCTCTGGTTTTGCGTAGGACACTCAAAAACAGAGGATTCTGAGCCATCAGGGATAGGGTACAACAAGCCAGAGCGTAACCAAGAGGGCACTAACTCCCTTTCATCTCTTGAGGTGTAGTTATCTCCAGAGCTGCTCCTTTGGAGTGGCAAACTCCAAAATAGGATGGCTTCTCTCCAGGGAATTGGCTTTATTTTGTAGTTCTGAAGCCTGTAACTTAAAGGTTTTGTATATCAAAAGTTTTAGAGCTTTCTTTGGCTGAGAATTCAGTGCTTCACTAAAAGATTAAAACTACAACTTTGCATTTATTAAAAAAGCAAATTTTGTGGTTTGTCTTCTCTTTGTTGGCACTAGAAATCTTCATTTAGGATACAAAATTTATCATGAAAATAGGAATTCCGATTAAAAACGTGATCATAAATTATGAAATTCTAAAGACCTATTTGAAAAGATTAGAGAAATTTTCTATGACTTTTTACCATATTAACTTTTAGATGAGAGATTCATTATTCAAATAATCTTCCAGATCTTGACTTTCAAATTAAGAATGCCCAGGGAATTGCAGATCTTGACTTTCAAATCAAGACTGCGCTGGGACTACCTGGAAAAGGAGGAGAGGATAAAGAGGCAATTTTAACATGAGAGTTATTTGAAAGAAAAGTTCAGCTTAAAAACAAAAAAGTGCCAGGGTTGGTGGCTCACACCTAAAATTCCAGCACTGTGGGAGGCTGAGGCAGGCAGACTGCCTGAGCTCGGGGGTTTGAGACCAGCCAGGGCAACATGGCAAAACCCTGTCTTTACCACAGCTGTGCATGGTGGCCTGTTCCTGTGGTCCCAGCTACTTTGGAGAGGGAGGTGGGAGGATGGCTTGAGCCAGGAAGGCAGGGGTTGCAGTGAACTCTGATTGCCCCATTGCAGTCCATCCTGGAGCCAGACCCTGTCTCAAAAAAAAAAAAAAAAAAAAGAAAAGAAACGTTTGAAAACCACTGCTGGGCCAGGTGCTGTGGCTCATTGTTATAATCCCAGCACTTTGGGAGACTGAGGCGGGCGGATCACCTGAGGTCAGGAGTTTGAGACCACCAGCCTGGCCAACATAGTGAAACCTCGTTTCTACTAAAAATACGAAAAAAAATTAGCTGGGCATGGTGGTGGGCACCTGTAATCCCAGCTACTCAGGAGGCTCAGGCAAGAGAATCGCTTGAACCCAGGAGTTGGAGTTGCAGTGAGCGGAGATCATGTCACTGCACTCCAGTGTGGGTGACCGAGTGGACTCTGTCTTGAAAAAAAGAAAACCACTACTGTTATTTTTTAAGTCACTTCTTAAATCAGAATGTATTTCTAATTTTCAAATTTGCAATTACATAGGCTATTGGTGAGGTAAAAATTTGGTCACTGAAAATCGAAAATCATAAACTCAAAGTTTGTGGGTAGCAGGTATATGCATGTATGTGTATGTTTATATGTGTGTGTGCATTTATGTGTATGTGTCAACAGCTAGATTTATTTGCTGCTTTATATAATACCTTTTATATTTATAAAATTTAAAAACATTCAATTATTAATTCATTGTTATTTTTATCAAAAACCCAATAATGCCTTTTTTATGTTGATTAGGGTTACTGTAATGATTTATTGATCTTTCAAACACAGCCTTATTCATTACTCAGGTAAGCAAATTTAGTATTTTTCTCTATATATGCTATGAATATATAGTAATCTCTTTCTCATTTTTGGGAAGAGTTGTAATTTTTTTAGGTCATTTATCACGTGAATTCAAGAATATTTTCACATCTTCCTAAGAGCATAATCAAATTTATAATGGTGAACTGTACACCAATGTGAGTTTTAAAAATTAAAATATACAGGCTTGGCATGATGGCTCACACCTATAATCCTAGTGCCCTGAGAGGCCAGAGCAGGAGAATCATTTGAGGTCAGGAGTTCAGGACCAGCCTAGGTAACATCGTGAGTCCACGGCTCCACAAAAATAAAAATAAAAAAATTAGTAGCTGGCATAGTAACTCATGCATGTAGTCCCAGGTACTAGGGAGGCTGAGGTGGAAGGATCACTTGAGCCCAGGAGTTTGAGACTGCAGTGAGCTATGATCATGTTCCTGCACTCCAGCCTGGCAACAGACTGAAAGCCTGTCTCAAAAAAATATATATATATATTTACATATATATATGATATATATGTATATGTAATATATATGATATATGTGGTATATATATATGTATATATATGATATATATGTGTAGTATATATATCATATATGTATATATGGGGTGTATATATATTTTGTATAAAATATGTGTACGTACACATTCAATACAGTCACATTTTTGTTTTGTTTGTAAAATTGCCTTTAGTTTATACAGTAATATTAAACATACTGTATTTCCTTAATTCTAAGCCTGACATTTTTCACATTTTAACTTTTTAGAAATCAGAATGTGTCTAATATTTCTAATATATATGTTATATACAGTTATTCCTTGGTATTTGTGGATATCAGTTCCAGAAAAACGCCTATTTGGATATAAAAATTCATGGATGCTCTAATCTCTTATATAGAGTGGTGTAGCATTTGCATATAAACTTATGCACATCCTGGCATATACTTTAAATATTTAATCTCGATATTACTCACAATTCCTAATACAATTTAAGTGCTATGAAAATAAGTGTTACACTGTATTGTTTAGGGAATAATTACAAGAAAATAATGTCTGTACATGTTCAGTACAGATGCAACCATCATAAACCAACTACATTTTCAGTCTGCAGTTGGTTGAATCTGCAGAGGAGGAACTTACAGATACAGGTGGCTGAGTGTATATACACACATAAAAAGATGTTTAATATAGAAGAATTTCTTTTTTAACCCCAAAGCTGGCATTACCTGGGTGATATGACTTGAGAGTGTCTTAGCTTATACATTCTTGCTCTGAAAGGAGTCTATACAAAATTTAGTGGGAGGGAAGATGCAGAAGTTGTAGAAGTTGCCCAGTGAACAAGTGTGGGAATTTTATACAGAGGGAATAACATAAGCGAAGACATATGAGAAAGAGAGAGAGAGAGGGGACATGTTATATTGCAGGGAGCATTCGGTAGTATTTAAATGTTCTATAACATGAACCACTTGAAAACCCTTAGACTAGCTCAAACTGGACCTTTCTCACATTTTTCTTAACTACCCCTTCTCTTAGCACAGTAGTTCTCAGACTAAACTCTCATGAGGAGCTTCAAAAAAATTAATACCTATGTTCTGCCCCCACAGATTGTGATTTAATTAGTCCAGGGTGTGGCCTGCACTTTGGATTGCCAAATTCCTCATATGCAGGGATCACGAAATACTTGAGTGCCTACTTGGAAAGGGACTGTGCCATGAAATAAAAAGACATGGCTTTTCCCTAGAATTGCTGATATTATAGAAGGTAGACTTTCAAGCTTTTAGATTTTTTCTACAATAGGAAAAGGAAATTGCTTTAAAAGAAACACATACAAAGTTTATGAGAATACTGGAGAAGGGCCTTTGTCTGTATGATTAAGATGGCAAAGGTTAGGGAAGTCTTTGCAGAAGAAGGATTTGAGCTAAGAATTTGCCATGAACAAACAGTGCAGGGTGTTAGTGTAAAGATATGTATAAAAGCATGGTGTGTTCTGGAAACTGAATACTTGAGTATTCCTGAAATGTGGTATGAGGCAGAGAGTTGCAAGAAATGGTTTTGGACAAAAAAATCAGAAATCATATGTCATCTAGGACTTTTATCTCTCTTTTACAGTGTCTACTGTAAAAGAGATCAAGAGCCATTGAAAAATTTGTAGCAAGAAAGTAAGATGATCATATT